>VXBO01001120.1:759976-784895 GCA_013400135.1 Rhinoptilus africanus
CGCCGCCGGACCCGCGCTGGGCGGAGATCCCGCTCTACGGCCTCTCCAGGCGCGCGGCCGGGACGCTCTCCCGCGCCAGCCGCTGTTGGTCCTGCGGCTGCTGCCCGGGCGCTTCGCCACACAGCCTCCTCCGCGCCGAAAGGCTCCGCAGAGCTCCCCCCCCACACACCACCTCCCCCTGCGCCTTCGGGGGGGGATCTTGCCACAGGATGCTGCTGAGAGATAAGTCAACAACAAAAAGAGCACACATACCAAAGGTTTATCTATTTTACTGAATGCGTTCAAAGCTCTTCATGATCATACGTGCCTGTGAAGCTGATAAATGTGTGTTTGCCACATGGGGTTGCAGATGGTTGTGGCATCTGAAGCAGATCAAACGGATTGTACATTTTCTCATAGTGCTCTGGAGCCAAAGCATCTCCTTTTCAAATGCTTTGAGTAATATTTGGATTTATTTCCCAAACAGTACTGAGAGCCTGATTTGAAGATCTACTTCATTTTTTTGGGGCATTTCTGAAAGGTCGGCTCACAGCTGCTTCTACAGATCTCTACCATATTACACATGAAAATAAGAACTATATAATAGCTGCTAAATGAAAGCAACCTAAAACTGTTTCTTGAAAGTCAGCTCCTCTACCTATTGCATCTCTTCTTCTCATCCTGTCCCTGCCTTGAAGAGACTCATGCCCAGATTGACAAGTGCCCCCCACTCTCCAAGATCAACAAATCCAATCTCTTTTGCATATTATCAGGGAAGAAGCTCCAGAATCAAGGGCACAACAAAACCTGCACCTCCTTATCAGATCAGAGTTCCCTCGAGTGTTTCCCTCACTTATGTTTGGCTAATGTAGCAAAGTTTAATGCAAAACCACATAGAGGGGAAGTTTATTTTATTTTGAACTGATTTAATGCATACTTTCTCTCACTACTTTCTTGTGTATGAGGATGGAGATGCATGTGGCCATGTAGCCTCGACAGGACTCTCTGTGGTGCAAGCCAGGAGCCAAGGGTTACCCAGCAGAGGCAGTGCCTTTACTGACTGGGTGCTGTCCCTAAACATGGCAGCAGGCCTGGATACTGATAACAGGGTCCATCAACAGTCCCAGAAAAGGCAAAGTTCATGAATCAGGTCCAGAGGCCACCGAGAAGTAGCAGGAGATGGGACTGGAGACAAGGCTTGAAAGAAGGCTGCAGTGTAAGACCAAGGTCCGTCCAGGAGATGGGGCTGAAGACAAAGCTATAGCACAGGTCCAAGGTCCACCTAGGAGACATGGCTGGAGACAAGCTGCCTCCAGTATAGATCTGAGGCTCATCTAGGAATCAGGGATGGATGAAAACTACCTCCAACATAAGTCTGAGATCAACCCAGGAGGCAGCTCTTGGTTTTCGAGACCCAGGTGCCTTCAGAATCTGCACATAACATTGCTTTGCCCCTTCTTGTTTTTCTTGATGATTTCACACTTGTACATTGTCATTCATACCTCAATCCATATCAACCTTAATGTATCTATGTCAAATTCCTATGAGTGCACCATCACGTTAGAGGAGAAGTCTTTCCTGGTGGCCAGGTTGTAAACAATTCAGTGCAAACCAACACTTCAGTCATCATCAGGAAGCTAATTAAAAGCTACTACAGACTGAAGACAGCAGCATAAGATGTTACCTATGTGAAACAGAGAGTAGCAAACAGGCTGCTACCTCCTACATGAGCTCCGTCTTTTGGTTGTAGCCCCCATATTGAGCAATTCACAGTAGTGTAACCTCATACACATAATTTTCTCAGCATGGTTCTCTGCAGTGATAAGCTGTATTTACCATGCAGTTAGCACAGGCGAAAATCTAGAGTATTATATTTAAAACTAATACAATAAATTCTTGATTATCATCTTCTGGTAAGTCTGGCTTTGTGCAGTGTGCCGAGCCTCAGTGCAGGGATTGTGGACTTAGAAATAAAGAACATAAGGTCATTTGGA
Organism: Rhinoptilus africanus; assembly: GCA_013400135.1. Lineage (NCBI taxonomy): Eukaryota > Metazoa > Chordata > Aves > Charadriiformes > Glareolidae > Rhinoptilus > Rhinoptilus africanus. The sequence continues at coordinate 761,950 of VXBO01001120.1, forward strand.
GCAAAGTAGTTAATGTAGTTTCAGTTAAGCAAACATAAGGGTACGTTCATTCCAATACACTCTCAACAAATCATTTGGCTTCCCATGTTTAAGCTTTTATGCAATTACTTGTTAGCTAAACTCATTTCAACCTCCATTCTGCAGATTTATCTCGGATTTCTTAGAAGGAGGTTGTAATTTGTGGAGCATATTGTACTCATTTGGTATAACTTTACAAAATAAAGAATGTGCGGCATTGTAATGAATGATATAATTTCTGATTTTTCTTCTACAAAACTGTCTTTCTAACAGTTCTACATTGAAATAGACCACCATTTATCCCTGGCACAAAAATTTAAGGGAAAGGCAATCCAGTTTGTCAGAACATACCTTAAATCTAATTCCATTCCAATAAATGAGCAGTGCAAAGAGGATTGGAGCTTACCATGAAATACTGAAATAAAGGTCAGATTTGTAGCAAGCATAAATCAACATTCTTACATGGCTTAAGTGGATTTATGCCCATTTATACTAGGCAAGAATCTAGCTTATTACCACTGGATGAACTACAAATAGAACATCAAGCAGGAGTTTGAGTTTTAACACTTATTTCCTTAACGTGTTAGCTTAAATCAGATTCTAAATATTTTGAAGACTTTGTGTGCACCATAACTGAGGAGGAAGTTGGTCTAGAAGTTGGCTTTTCAATCACGGTCTGTGCAGTGTTATTAAACAGCTTGAGCAGAATGAATTGTTGTCAGCTTTTCCAATCCATACAGCTGAGGGTTTGAAATGTAGCCTTTAGGGCAACATAAATAGCACAAAATCAGTTGATCGATTGTCCAAGGTTGCAATGATTTGGTGGTGCTCCACAGGAGATGATTTGGTGTTATAGATTCATGCCCCTTTGAAGCGCTCTCCTCCAGATAGTGCCGTGTGAATATTTAAAAAGCATGCAGCATACAGAAATCGAGCAAAGTGCAGTACAGGGAGGAGCAAACCCACGGTACGGTCTGTGCAGAATTGCAGGAGAGTCTGAATAATCATCTCACAGGGTTTTACATTCGACAAGGTTGCATCAAGCTTTTCTTGGAGCAAGCATCCCACAAGCGTTTGCAGATGGCCTGCACCAGTGCAGCTGCTGAGAGAAGAAATCTCTGCTCTGCCTGCATCACTGGCTTTTCCATTGCTCCCTTATTTGTGCTGGCATCAGGATTTGTACAATTGCACAATGAAGCTGACCGGGAACCATTCGGCTGGAAGCAAACCTAACAACAACAACAAGTTAGTTCCCCTAAGGCCATGGCTTTCAGCAGTGCAGCTAGACTGTTGTTCATTGAACTCTGCTCTCCCAGCGGGCTGGAGAAGGAGGTTAAGGTCACTGCTCTGCAGAAGGACAGCTACTTGCCATTTTCCCAGTTAAATGGGCTCAAGTGCCACTGGGACAATGGGTTCCAATCCTGAAACACGATTCCTTGGCCCTCAGCAGAGCTGGAGATGGTGGGGGGACATGTGGGAGAGAAACCTGGGCCATGGGGAATGTCCTTGTTGGGCAAAATCTGGGGACCTCATAGATCAAGCACTTCACCTACGGGATCTCTGCTTTGAGACCAGCCACGCTCTAGCAAAGACAGATTTGGTTTGTGAAACAAAAAAACTGCTGACAGATTTTTTTTTTTCCCCTGAGTATCAACTGATGAATAATGAATGCTTCTATGCTGTGCCATTCTCTCCATTTCCTCTGCTGTTACTAAAGTTGTCTGATCTAGGTTTTCTCCTCTCAGCTTGGTGTCTGTAGCCAGATCCTACAGCAAAGTCAAACTCCTGGGTATCATTCACTAGCACAGACAGTGAAAAATCACAGTGTTTACTGCATATGGCTAAGAAGAGTGAACAAAACCTCTGAAAAAAACCACCATTATTTGAACAGAAAGATCCCTTTTAGCTAGCAAATGTGTTCAAAAGTATTTTTACTGCAGCATTTGAAAAAACCATGCATATTTAGGAGCAGAATAGCCTAGTTGCAGAATTGTGCTATTATACCTCAGAAACTTCAAGGCAGGTCTGTGGCTGGAAGAGAAACTGTGCGGAGAAGCAGCAGACACTGCAAGAAGCCGTGCTGATGAGCCAGCAGGTACACCCTCCAGGGAATCCATTGCCTGATCTGTCTTTTAGATGAATCACAAAGCAGAGGCCACCTCCACATACAGATATGAAATATCTCTCAGTATTTCCCACGATCACTGGAGTTTTAGCCTTCATGTCTGTCTTAGCTAAATGCTGTTCTTAGTAATTCTGTCTCCCTTGGCAGTTTTCAGTCCAGTTAGTTAAATAAACCATCATTTCCTGCCTCAAATGTCAACTATTGTGGCCCAGGGTTCCCTAAGGGTCTCGCTGCCTTTAGATCAGCTGCTTCGCAATCTGAGCACATTCTCCTCCTTCTTTAAAGCATTTTGTTGGTGTTTTTTTCATAAGGACTTCCCCTGTACAGGAAATTCAGGCTTTAACAGTAAAGATAATAGGCAAGTAATTTTCTTTAGCATCAGAGAGACTGTGGGAAGCAGTGCAGCTACGGCGCTGAATTGTCAATTCAACAAGATTCAGATGTCACTCAAAGGAGACATCCTTTGGTTGGGGTTTCAAATGGTTGAGGGGCATCGCAAAGTTATGAGTCAAGACCTATACTCTCTTATTGGTAGTTGGGGGCCTCCACCATGTTACATCTTTTTTGGCCTGTGTTCCCAGGATGCCTCCCTGTGTGGTTTTCTGCACTTCTCTTTTTGGTAAATAACCCCAAAAACTTCTGAAGATATCTTTGGACTTTCCTCTACAGGTGAGGAGGTCAGGGCTCTTTTATCAGGCAAACTTCGGACCCAACAATAAGGTGCAAATAGCTGCAGATTTTCAGGCTGCAGGTACAATTTTAACTCTTTCCTGAAAATTAACATGCTAGGGGTAACAGTCTCATATACATTGCAAATGCCACTTAGCATTTGCTTCATAAATGCCACTTTCTTCTGAAGGTGCTCCTGCATTTGAGAAGTGGAACGATGGATACTGATCCCTGTTGGGTCCCGTGCTAGAGAAATGCAGTGCCCAACATAGACTTTTCACTCTTAAGAAACCTCATGATTTACTTGTTCAGTAGTGGATGGTTTAGCTGGCCTACAAGTCCCTGCCTCCAGCCAGTCTCCCCTTTTCCATCCATACCCACACAACACTTCTGCTGGGAGCAAAGACCACAGATTTTTTTGTGTGTTTTGAAACGTGATATAAGCAGGCAGCATTAGTTAGAACACTGACGGTGACTCTTACCTAATGCAATGGTAATACTGCACTCCAGAAGCAGTAATATCTCTATTTCTAACAGGGGAATGCTTGACTCTTAAATGTTTTTCCAAATGCCCAGATACATGAAGATCCCAGGCAAAGGCTCCCGTATGGAGGGACCTGCAGAGCACTTAGGACCCTGGCTACAAAGCTGGGCAGCTCTCCACCTTTGTGGTGTGGTAAGGTAAGGTAAGGTAAGGAGGTCTCTTGCTCTTGGAGAAATCACCAGGCTTGGGTGTTACAAGAATGGCCTCTGCCTACTACTTACCTCCAGGTCCTTTATATGTGAATGACTTTTGTGACTAGTGCAGTGCAGACAAATTGTGATGACTTTTTTATACAGTCACACATTCAAAATTAAAGGTCAAATCCCAAGGTCCTTATTGAGGCAAAGCTCTTGGTCAAGTGTGTGTTTCACAACATAGGCCACATTGGGTAACCGGTTTGTCGGTGGAAGACCTCACTGATTTCTCTAGAGTTACCTGAGTAACACCTGGCTTAAATCTTATCATTGTCGAGGCCCCTGTCAAGTGCAAAAAAGATGACCTTCCTGATGTCTGCTCAGTATAATCTCTTGTCCCCAAATTTTCTCAAAGCCTACACGAAAGAACAATCTTTTTCAGTCAAGCTGGACCATGTCCAAGCCTTTGCTGGATGCTCAGAACAGAGAAATTAACAGGGCCAGGGAGCTCTCTGGTGCTGGCCATGCGCTCTCCTGCCCTGCTCAGCAGCACTAGTGGGGAAGGGAGCTGTTGCTGTTTCTTTGCTGATCTCTAGAAGAATTCGGTTTTCTCCCCCTCACCCTAGCTGTCTTCAATTTTATGTCACCTCCTGGCAGTTTTCATAACACATGAGCTGCTGTGATATTAAAGAAAACAAAACCTAGTAGTGGTAGCATCTTTCTTTCCAAGTTTGAGTGTTTACAGAAAACTTGCTGCCTCTTGAATCTTCCTTTTAAAAAAACCACCAACCTCCGCTTAGAAGCCCTATCACTTTTGCGGTGTGGGGGAAAATATCTGAGGCAAACATGTCTGTGTAAATGCTGACATTGCTGTATAAATGAACATTATCAAATCAAAACTTGGTACCAGTTTTACTGGCATTAAAGTTCAAATCTGTGTAGTTTGTGAGCCTCTGCCTGAGAAGTACCTGTAAATACTTAGGGAAATGATTTATCCTTATTTGGAATAAAAGGAAAAATTCACAACCTGGCTTTATGTCACAGGAATCTGGTTCTGGAGCTACGGCTGGGGTATGGAATTGCTACGGACAATTCTTTTAATTCATCTAGTTACCTGAAATTTGGGGGAGAAAATCTTTTTCAATCAAGCTGGACCATGTCCAAGCCTTTGCTGGTAACGCCTGGGGAAAATTCACAACACTGACATTTAATGAGCACAACTGATGGCTCTGAGGAGTTTGACTAGCTGCCAAATTGATATGTCTGTGGATCCCATCAGTGACTGTTATATCTCATTTGGATTTCTTGTTTTCTGCTCTCTGTTCAATTGATTTTTGCCAGTTTGTTTGGCAATCTTGCTGAAGCACTGCAAAGTGGGCATGAGATAGGAACAATGCTAAGCAACCGGATGTAAAAAGACTGGGGCAATAAGAAAGTGTATTTGTTTTTCACTGTTTAAACACAATTTACCAGATGGGAAACTGTCTTGCAGGTTATACTGCATTTCCATTAAACTAATCCAGAGCACAAACACATCATACAATGTGCTCTTACAAACACTCCTCATGCAAATATCTCCTGCATGCAGGAAGTGATAAGGCAGGAATGGCTTAGGTGACAGTTGTTGATGACAGACAGGAACGAAAGGCTGTCTGGGAGAAAGGGGACATTATGTCAGATATGTCATATCTAGGTAAGGCTACATTTCCCCCAACATCAGATATCTCCATCGACCTATCAGCAACTGCTCTGAGATCCTGTGGGATCATTAGAGCACTGGCAGAGCCAGGGCCACATCCAGGATGAAGAGAGAGATGGGAAAAGTGCCAGGAAAGCGAGGATGAAGAAAGGACGTCAACCAGTCACCTGCAGTATTGCATGAATGCCAAATTTGTGCCATAAGCCCAAAATTAAAGACCCTAAATATAAAATTAAGACTTTAAATATAGGCAGTTAGAAAAATGAAGTCCTGCCATGCTGGATCATGACAGATATTGCATTGTTTACTTCTTGAGTTGCAGAGCCTGCCCCTACTTGTGATATTTGTCCTGCCATAGCAGCAGGCTGCCAGACACTGTTGTCCCCTTGGGCTCTCCTCCATCAGCCAAGAAATTTCTGACTCTCCCCTGGTGATGAGGAGGATGGTGAGTGTCAGAGAGGAAGGAAACACAGGCTACATGCTGCACTGCCTTTGATTTTACCAATTAAGTTACTTGCAAAAGTAACTTCAGGTAAGCACTGCTTGAAAAAAACGAGAGAAGATGATTAATGGCAGAGATCTCTGCTGCATCCCCTCCCTACTGGCTGGCATCCTTACAGCTTATAAATATTGCCTTTCCTTGCACAACCTCAAACCCTTTATGCTTTTCCTATGAAAGCCTCTTCTTTTCCTGATCCGTGAAAGCAAACATGCCAAGCAGAACAGTAGAAATTGCATCATTAGGTGGGATAATGTCACCTCTGCTTGCCAGTCATGAAACTGCTGCTAGTTGCAATATCAGAAAGTAGCTTCTGAGGCAGTGGGTCACATTAATTGTCCCTGCTTTGGCCTTTCCCATGTCTACTTGGATACATGTGCAAGATTAAACACTTCCACTCCCACAGTTTTAACCCTTTTCTGACTTCCTCCAGCCTTATCCCCACCTCTTGTAGCTGTCCTGTCCCTCTTGGCCCAACACCCTGGCTTAGTGGCGGCTCTCCCCAGCCAGGCCACCTCTTCAGCTCAGTTACCCAGAGGAGAGCAGCAGGGAGTGGGCAAAACATTGGCTCTTCCACTGCCAGGCAAGCGGGAAACATTGCAGGCTGCAGGCTGAGCGGCTCCCGGGGCAGTGATGCACTGCACTCTGCTCGGGGTGCCCACTGCAGACTTCGCTGGGATCTCCCCTGGCCCATCAAGGCAGGCCAAACCCTGTATAACAGAGGCCATCATTGAGTTAATTGCTCTTCTTCAGAGGCGTTTCATACTTGATGGTCTGAAAATTTTAAGGATAAAAATGTCCACAGCCTGCTATTGGAAAGGGGATTATTTTTACTTTGCTGTGTAAGATTTATTTCTAGGCTTGTGACTTTGGAAATCAAAATCACATCATTCTGATTCCCGTCACACCCTTTTCTTTCTTTTCCGTCTTGGTTTTAGAGACTGTTATTTTAACAACTGTTTGCAGTTGAAATCAATGCCACGAAACACTGAAAAGGCTGAAATCCCAACTTTCCCAAGGGAAAACATTCCCCCCCCCATCCCTATGGGACAGGGCAGCGTTCAGCCATGTGTCTGTTCAGCAGCTCAGGATGCCTCTCGGACATGCTGTTTACATCTTGTCTCCTTCCCCATGTTACTCTGGGCATGGCAATTCACAACCACAGCAGGTTTACATGCCTCCAAATGCACTAATCTGCCTACATATAGGGACTTAAAAGAGCCGAGGTATAGGGGAATGTGGCGGTCACGCACTGGTGTATGTATTATGTTATTGCAGTCTATTTTTAGCAGCTGTGGTCACTGCATATTGCAACCCTAAGTCACCTCTGAACTTGTTGTCACAAAAATGAAACTGAAAAACAAATTAATTGGATCCACAGACTGGCCAAAAAGGAATCCTATCTCAATATTTATAGAACAAATAAACATAAACAACTGTAAAAGTGTCTTTTTTTCCCTCTTTGGTTAAACATAGACCTCCTCTGCTGCTGGTCTTTTGGTTATATAGTAAATGTCCCAGCATCCCTGCTGTGACTAATTTTCGCTGGAACTTTGTGTTTTTTTTAGGTCAGCACCACAAAAATATTATGGCTATTACCAAGTGCAAGGGCAGACTGCCAGGTTTTGCACCTATTCTTTTGGGCCTGAACCTTTTTTCACTTAAATCATTTTCACATTAGTGTACCTGTGCTGAAATTAGTTGCTTGAGCATAGTTGCTCCTGATTTGCGTCAGTGAAAGTCGGAACAGCATCAGTCCACTCACACCCTCCTTTCTTGGACAGTTTGAAAGAGAGTCAACCCAAACTGACATATTTCTCTGGCTGGTGGAGTGATGCGGTTTCTCATCTCACACAGGTTGATTTATTAGCTTTGTTCTCCCCTGTCTGTGCACACAGAGGGGCTTTTTCACATGTTTGCCATTTGGTTTCATGTTTTTCTCATGCCCAATCTGTCTGACTGCCTTTGCTTTTCTGTCACTGTTTCTCAAAATGGCTCCAGCAACCCTCTTCTGCTGTCTCAGAGGAAAGGCACAATTGCATTATTGTACTGAGTGAATGCATTTTCTCATACGTGTAGCTGAATAGGAGATTATTTAAGTATCTTAAACACTTTCCTAATTGGAATAATGACATGCTAGGAATGGTAGCGTGAGGAGAATTTATATTCAGACTCCCGAATTTCAGTGAATGAGTAATCAACATTCCATCACTTCCTACAAGGTTAAACAATTTTTTAAGCAAATGGTTACTGCAAAAACATCATTTGACTGCATTAAAACAAACGAAAAAACGAAAACCCAAGAATAGGTTTTTCTAGTGATCTTTAGGTCACTTAAAAGCTTTGTGGACCCCTTAGCAAAGGAGAAGCTGACTTGAAATGCTGACGGTTGGCTGGCACCTCAGGGCTCCCCACCAGCCCCTGCCCTGTGCCCATCCCAGCCATCCTGTCTCTCCTCACCTTGTGCTATCCTGGTGCTGCTGCCAACACCAGTGCTCGAAAAAACATGCTTTGAGCCAGATCAGGAGGATGATTTGGGTTAAAAAATAACCCAGCAAAATATGTTTGCTTGTCTGTGTGTGTGCATGTTTGAAAGCAGGCTCGGTTTCCACGTGTGATTCATGGAAAGGCTGTACCAAGGTCTGTGCTGGCACAAGGGCAGGCAGGAGCAAAGTGGGAAGTGAAGTAACCCCAGGATCTGGGAAGGAAAATATCGCTAACTGATATTGCTGCCAAATACTGCATCTTCTGAAGCCACTGCCTTAGACCAGAGGAGTCGAATTAGTGCCTGTAGCCTGTACTTTAGCAAGGCTCTCCCATCTTTAAATCTTTGCTTACAGCCTTGTTTTTATCGACAGGTTGGTCATTCTCTAGGTCAGTTTATTGCTATAAAGTTAATCATATGCAGTTATTCAAAAGTCGGTGTGTAGCGGTCTAATCTAATCTAATCTAATAATTCTTCTACACAAAATCTCATTTTCCTGTCATCATATTCGCAGTAATTACATCAACACTTTTGATCATTTAACTAAAAAAGCCTTTAAGCTGTTCTGAGTGATTCAGCTTTGTTGACACTATTCTCTTTTGCATCCTCCAGCACTATGTGGTTTTTTTTAATTGTTTCTTTTCTGCAAATTGTTTCTGTAACTAATTTCATTGGGCTTGATCTGAAGCCCATGGAGGTGAATGCACAGACTTTCATTAACTTGAATAGGATGCAGATCAGACCTCCTGTAAATGCTTTAGTAGGCATGGGTCAAGGACTTGAAAGGAAGATCACCTATTTTACTGTGTGTTTCTGTTATTATTTCAGCTAGCTTCATTGGACTAATGATATTGATGCAGAAATGCAAACTCTTGTAGGCACAACACCAGAAAGTAAAAGTCTATACCACATTTCTTTACAACAGTACTTAGAAATGCCAACCACAGCACAGGTTGCACTGTCCCTCACTCATGCACCCAGCAAGAGACGGACAGTGAGAGACAAACAGGCAGTTTGTGGCAGAACTGAGACTTAAATCCAGACAACGTAAGTGCAAGTTTAGTGTCTGTCCCCCTCCCCGCCCCCAGCTATTCCTCTCAATCTGCTGAGGCGCCACAGCACATGCACCTGTACAAATGCAATATTATCTGATAATTTCCTTGTCTGATAACGTTACAGGAGGCAGAACATTAATCCAAAAGGAAGGGCTGACCCTTGGGTGTTTCTATCAACCCCAGTGCTGTTTGCTTGCACAGCAGCAATTGCGGACTCTGCCACCAACAGCAATGAATAGGTCTTTCCAGTGTTTCGCTGATAAGAAGACTTTGCAAGAGATCATGCGTACGTGGCTCACAGGGCTCAAGGTTTCCAATTCGCTTGCCATTCCATTTTTTAGCATTATCAGATGCCCTGCAGCGTCCAGACTTGGAGGAGAGGCTTGAGCTGAATGGACTTTTGCTGACGCATTTATATGATCCTGCTAGAAAGCAGCCATCCATGACTGAGTGTAGTAAAAACATAAAAATTCCAGCTCAAGTTGAAGCAAATCCTGTTCCCATGAATTACTCAAAACAAAACATTGGTGTTAGTGCACTGTCCCTGCTGGACAGTATATCATACTCTCATGTAACTACAAAGTTAGCCTTAACTGATAAAAGAGCTGTATTTTTTCACAGCAGCAGCATGAACACACATGAGTTATCATGAGATGAAAAGCAGGCACTTAGTAGTGTACCCTGAAGTCAGCAGTTCTGGACAGACATATGAGCTGATCTCAGCACGTTTATTTCACAGCAAAACCACATTGTCGTCTTCTGACTGTTTCCACCTCAGGAAAACAAATGAACTATCCAGAAGTTTTAAAAACTAAAAAAGCTTTAAAAAATTTTAAAATCTATTTTTAGCAATGAAGATAAGTTTCAAATCTCTTTAAGCTTCTCAAACATTTGTAATTCACTTCTTGATCTAAATCCAGATTCAGTTATTTATTCTGGATTTATTGTCTGCCACGCTTTGGCCACTTGCTGGCTCTCTCTCAGAGTCTATGTGAACTCTGGTGACAAACAGAGCTTCCTATGTGCCAAACAGTAAAAATTAAAACTATTTATCTGATATGACAATACTGATAATAGTGCAGAGAAGCACTTTGGACTAGTAAAGGATACACTGATCTTCATTATCGTCTGCATTTCTTTTTGCCCTATGGAAGAAAGATTAGGAGAAAGCCAATTTAGCCCTGTGCTTAGCAGAAATATTGAAGATGGTGAGTGCAAGGACGCATTATTTACTTATCAATAAGAGTGACTTTGGAGTGCAGTTCAACATGCTTTCTGAATAATTGTCATAGCCTTCAGTTCCTAAATGCTGCCTAACTCTCAACTGCCCAAATAGGGATTTTTAGATGACTTGCCTCCTACAGCTGGTTAGTAATAGGGACAGGAATTTGTAGGCACTATCCAGCTCTTCCTCTGTAAAATAATTTTTCTTCTTTAGCTAAAAATCTTCAATAGCATAAATAAAAACTCTAGTTTAACCATCTCAATCTTGCATAAGGTGAGGCACAGGACAAAAAAAAGGGCAACTGAGGTCACAGAGATTGGCTATGGTCATGTGAGCAAGGTACAACTGTTGTATTCTTTCCTAAAGTTAAAAGCACTTCTTAAAAAGCAATCTTCTGGTAAGACAGTCAGATTCATCCACCCCAAGAAGGGAAACACTGGTAACCAGGTTTTTATGTTTTCCAGGACCTGAAATTATTTTCCAAAGACATCAGTTAACGTCAGCTTTGCCTACTTCCAATCTTATTTCCAATGTTCTTCTGTATTTCACCCGCAGGCAAATGTCTGAAGCTTGGACATTTTTTTAAGTTATACCTGTGGAGGAGCTGAAAAAAGTCCCAGATGAGCTTCCAATATTTCCATACTTGCAAGAACAGAAAATAATGATTGAATTACCTCTCATCCTCAAGTTCCGGAGACAGAGCCTTTACAGGGGCAACATGAGCTTGCTGTCCTTCCTCTACTTGATGCCGAAGGAGTGTGAGGTGGGTCGGGAGGCAGCCTAGCAATCTTGTTGTGCCAGGCTGGTGCTACCGCACTGCTGCTTAACCTAAAATCTCTTCTTGCCTTCACTCTCTGCTCTTGGCAGCTGTGGTGAAGTCTTGGTGTACCAGGTGGAAAGGACTGACACCAGCGGCAGCATCTCCCCTTCCTATCAGGAGACTCATGCCCTCTATTTGCAGCATTTGTCCTCCCTGTGCAGATGTGGGAACTACAAATGCTAAAGTACTTTGAAGTCTAATGACTCAGTAGTATACTGAAATGTTAAAAAAACCCATTATGGCAGGAGGAAATAATTGTCTTTGAGGCTGCTGTCATAGATATTTATGGTAAAGAAATGATGGTCCAAACCCAAGGCTATGCCTTCCAGCTTAGCAGCTTAAAACAGGTGATGCACAGGGGCAGAGTGTCTCAAAAAGGAGCTCCTCACGAGGTTGTGTACTGCAGCATCCAGGACACTCATAGACAAAAAAGTGTTATTCCAAGTAAGAGGGCTGGTAACTACTCTAAGCTACTCTCCAGTCCCTCCTTTCCTGATATGTTGGCACACTGGTAGCTTCTGAGAGGAGGTGGATGTGGATCCTGCCTCTCTTCTCTTTCCCGAACATGCTTCTGATGAGAAAGAGCATCACTGTGGATGGCTGCGTGGGTGAATTTGCTTGTTGAAAACTGCCACCGTGCAGTTCTGTTTGGAGGAGACTGGAGCAAAGATGCTGGGAGCAGAAGTTCCCAGGCTGGGGCATGGCATGACCAGCAATGCTGAACTGCACTGCTGGCAAAGCGCCCAGGGCCTGACAGCACGACCAGGAAAAGAGAAAACCCTAAGGGAGAGAAAGCAAAACAGACCAAAAATAAATGCGAGCGGAAGGGGCCTGTAAAGGGTACTTTACATGGGGTGGTAGCTGCTAGCTCATGCCTTTGGTCGAGGGTTCCTGGGGGCACATGGGGCTCGCAGTCCCACCTGCTCCGGAGACGGTGCATTGGCCTTGGACAAGGGGCAGCCTCTGACATTTTGTCTGGGCACCCCTGTGCTCTGAAGCAGGGTCTGCACCATAATGCTGCATGTGAGCAGGCGCCTCGTTGCAGTGGCACCTTCCCAAATGGACTGGCTCGTTGTTCTCCTTGGGCTTCTTGCAGGTTCTTTGCAGACCTCCGTGGCAGGATGCTGACACAGCAAGTGGGATGGGATGGTGAAAAGGCTTGAGAGGTCCAAGAAATCCAGAATGGTTACATGATAATGGAGCATTAAGTTTGTTGGAAAAAGCAAGCCCAGCTACCTACTTCTGCTGCTTTTACTGGGTCAGTACTGTATTTCTTTGCCCTAAACTTGATTTTTTTGTTTCAGAACGTGATGAGGGAGTGGGGTTTGGGTGCTGAAATTTCAGACAGAGAAGGAAACACTGTGCCTTGTCTTTTCAGCTCTTTATAATTATTTGGCTTTCTGAATCTTCCCTGGGGGAGTCTTCACTTCCTTCTGACAATTGTATACGGAAATTAATTACCCTGATTCACATCCTGGACCCTGGCACCTGCTAATTAGGTGCCTGTAAGGGCTGCAAGTGCCCTACGTAGGGCTTCCTGAACTCATCACAGAAAGGTAGTTAAGGATTTCCTCTAGTGCCAAAGTTCACCCAAAAACCTCCCTCCCTCCTTTTTCCACCTCAGGCTGCTCATTTCATCACATCTGGACCTCTCCAGCCCTCAGTTTTCTTCAATTCAGCAAAGCCCCACAAAGAGTTACACAGGCAGGATGAAATCAGGAAAGGGGCAGGAATAGCAGGGGGAGAAGTGCCTGTCGTCACCGGGGCTTTCCAAAGGGCTTTTAGGTTTCAGTGATGCCTCCAGGGCTGAAAATACAGGCTGCAAGTGCTTTATGATTCTCAGGTGGCAGTGCTAGTGTCAACATTCAGGCGTGATTCTCTGACGCTGGGTAGTTAATGCATAAATACTTAGCATTAAAATGAGGGCTGTGCCACCATGTCTAGTCTGGGACCAGCACCCCCATGCAGGTTTCTTGTGTGACTTTTGCAGTGAGAGGCCTAAAATGCTGGGTTTTCCCCCTCATGGCTGGCTCACTGAAGCCAAGCATGACCTATCCTGAGTGTGATTAACACAGCTAAGTCCAAACTGTAGGCTCCAAGACAAAGCCATTTTCAATAAGGACCTTTTTATAGCCCACACATGGGAAAAGAAACTACCTTTTGGTTACCCTCATCTCTGCTGGGTTTGAATTGAAAGGCCTGGCAGTCAGGAGTGCTGAGCACATGGACAGGGGAAAGCCCTGCCATTCTGTTGTCCTATTCCTTCAATAACCACACAGTAGCATTTGCTCTCATATCTAGAGATATGTAGATATGTATATGTAGAGAACAAAGTAATTTTAAGAAACGTCTCCCGAATTTCTTTAGCACTCTCAGATGAACCTGTCTGAGCTGTACCCAAATTCATTACATACCATGTGGCTGTCACTGGTGGGCCACGTAATGGCAGGAGGAACAGACCACACGGTGTTACTTTGGCACTGTTTTGGTTCCTCTTGAGCTATTTTTGGGGTCTTTCCTGCTGCCTTAACAGCTCTTGTGGTTTCTGCTCATATCTGTGGAAGAATCATCTGCTGATTCAGCTGTGGCTCTCTCACGAAGGGGAACCTGAGTCTGGCTTTTGAGGAGGCTAGGCCAGCCTCCAGGAGCCTTTCCCTGTTCCCAGGGGAACCCCAGAGCCAAGGGCGAAGACTAAGTACAAGTTTTCGTTTCAATTCACTTTTTTAAACTAGTGCCTTTTCAAAAACCAGTTTCCATAGTGACAGGGAACTGTGGCACCATTGTGAAGGTCCAAAGAGCCCAGGCCGGGTGTTAGCCAGAAATTCAGCAGTGCAGCAAGCTCCAGAGCCGCCTGCCCCCAGCCCCTGCTGTGCTCAGAGTGGGACTTTGCTTCAAATGCTTTTCCTGCCCACCAGCCACACTTTTAGCTGCCTGTGGGCTGTACTACCCCTGAGCACTACGGCTTCACTTAATTACAGGTAAAATGATGTATTTCCAAAAAAGGGATATCTGGCTTGTGCTTTGGTTGAGTTTAACTGTATTCAACCTTACTTTGCTATAAAGGGAAAATCCAGATTTGAAGACAGCTTTCAACCATTGTTTCCTGATGCAGACTGGTGTAAAAAACCAAAATGTGCTCACGATCATCCAGTGAGTCAGCAGAGGAGCCCGGCTAAAAGCCCAGGTCCTGTTTAATTCTTACTTCCTAGAATGCGCTGCCTCCCTTCTTCCTTTTTGCTATTCATCTTATGGGGTACTTCCAGCCATGCCTATAATCCAGACCTCCTAAAACGACGTAGGGAATCTCACACAATCATATTTCTCTTCTGGTCCTTGCCATAACACATAAGGAGCATGCCAGAGTGGCTCAGAACATCCGCCAGGTTCAGCTCAATGCCAGGCGGTGGAGGTTTGCAGGTGATGGGTGCTGCCACTTATTCAAAGTGCTCATTTGCCCTCAACCTTTGTTATCTGCTGGATTATGTTGCAATCTGTAGTATGCAAAGAAATACAATCACAGCACTCACACAGGTCAAGTCTTGGCTAAGATTACAGGTACCTGTCAAGCGCTTATGTTACTTGTAGCTTTTAGGTAATGTGCATTACCTAGAGGTAGGGAAAGGTGGGGTTCTGCTATTTGTATAAATCTCAGGAACCCTTTCAGTAGGTCTGGCACTTAAGTCTTTCCTCAGGAATATCTGAGGCCACGGATGCCAGTGAGGGACTCTGGTCTGTGGAGCCATTCTGTGTGGGCCCTGCTTCTCAGCAGACCCAGCCAACTGGATGGGGACAATGACGCCTGCCCAAGGGGCACAGGGACGTAATGGCCCCAACAGGTACAGCTGTGTGCGCAGCGATTTCAAAACAGAAAGGAGCTGGGGCATGGAGCCGGCCAAGGCTTTTCCGGCACCAAAGGCAGGGCACCAGCTTGACTCAAGGCGTTCACCAGCTACCTCCTCCAGCCCCAAACCAAGCACTCTCCCTTTCAGTTTTATGATAAACTATCATTTTTCTTAAATATTTTACAATCATTTTTCCCTTTCTACTCCTATTTTTGACGCATTTCTGTGTGACACTTTCGGAGCTGAGAGCATGCACAAGAAAACAATGTGAGATTGGTAAAAAATACAGTTTTTGTCAGAGAAGAATGTTTTGTGCATTATTTCCTGTTAAACCACCGGAAATACTATACCCAAACAAAAAATTGTTATCTGGTGCAAGATTTTAACTTAAATGAAAAACGCCACATTCTACAGGAAAGAAAGCAGAAAGAGAGGCATATTTAGACCAGTTCTTATAACAATATTTCTAATGTAAGGGTAGATGTAGTGCACCAGACTAAGGGTGTCCTAAGCTGGACAGCAGCTAACTGCTGTGGAGCCCCTTAAGAGGCCAAGAGGCTACACATATTTGCTTTGTATATTCCCAGCCTCCAGCAACCAGCACCTCAGGGATTTAATAAGACAGAGGTGAAACTATGTACATATTGCCAAGACAAGCTGAATAAAATAAGAACTCTCTTGAATAAGAATGTATATCTTGAAAATTAATCATTAGGATTCACCAAAACTCAAGACTTGCACCACACTTTTATGATTGTGAGTGAAGGCACTGTCTTAGGGAGGTATTTCCTGCAAGAGACAAAATTTTCCCTTGCTTCCTTGAGACCTTCGAACAACCCTACTGAATTGTTAAAATTCCATTAGAAAGTGGCTGCTGGGAACATGTGCAATAAATAGCTGCTAAGATCAATGGCAGTCTTGCTGATTTAAAATCAATGTATTTCTTGCTGACAGTGCTAGCAGTGTTTTCCTCTGGGAAATGTAACAGTGATTGGCTTTAAATAAACATAGTGGTAAAAAACTTTATCTGAACTCATTAGTGACTCGTACAGACTTTAGAGAAACTCAGAATATGCCCACAAACAAGACTTTGAGGTGATCAGTGAATTTGGATACTGCAATTTAATGGTGGGCCACTGGAAAATGTCACAGAACAAAGCAGAACTTCTGAAAATGCTCTCTGAAAAATAGGTACCTAAGGTATCTAGACCATCCATCAGAAGCCACTGGTCACTTTTGAAAACCTGAAATGAACAGTATCAGGTCACTACAGCTCTAATGTCCACCATGCACCTTTTCCAGGCCAATTCCCTGCTCCCATCCCAGCTTCTGGCTGGCCCTCATCCCGTGTGACACCCATGCATTCATGATGGGTATAAGCCCACCAAAATCTAAAATGCCACCAAAAGCTGGTCTCATCCACCACCCACCAGCACTTAGCTTTGGGTTGGGCTGGGATCCTCTCCCTCTTTGCCCTTAAAGGTTCTCCCTCATCATAAGTACAATTCTTCTGCCAGATGCTCAGCTAGCTTGCTTTAACAAAATGCCCTACCTATATTGAGTTTTGTAATCTAACCACGTAATTGCATCATATTCTTTCCCTACAGATAATTTGATTGTGTTTCCCAGGACAAGCCTTCACCTCTTTTGTGCATGTTGTAACACTCCAGCTATTACCATCTCCTGGTTGTAAAGAAGTATATCACTAAATCATTAGTGAATTGATCAATAGATAAATCAGAGCTCTTTTTAGTGGGTTTCTAACCTGGGAAATGGCGTACTGGAGTGAGGAACAGAAATTGTAACTGCATCAGAATTTTTATTTGAGGTAGGCTGTTCTGATTTTTTTTTAGTTTATTTAAGAGCTCCTATTGAACCCTTCTCAGTTTCTTTTAACTTGTTACATGCTACATGCAAGGGCTTTAAAGGATAGTACAGAGATATAAAACTAACTGTTGGGAAACAGGAGGAGTTGGAAGCCACCGTGCGGCTAGAAAGCTACAGTCTAATGGCTATCACTGAAATGTGGTGGGACCAATCACACAACTGGAGCTCTGGAGTTGATGGCTATAAACTGTTCAGAATGGACAGGCAAGGACGGAGGGGCAGGGGGCTGCCCTCCATGTGAAAAAAATGGATTGACTGTACAGAACTGTCTTTGAAAAAGTGATGAACAGGTTGAGAGCTTATGAGTAAAAATTAGGGCCAAGCCAACAAAGGAAACCTCGTGGCTGGTGTTTACTGTAGGGCAGCTGAGCAAAGGGAGCCTGCGGACGAAGCCTTCTTACTTCAACTACAGGAAACATTGCACTCGCATGCTCTGATCCTGCTGGGGCACTCCAGTCACCCTGGTATCTCCTGGAAAAGTGGCACAGCAAGCTGAAGCAATCCAGGAGACTCCTGGAGTGCATCGAGGATAATTTCTTAATCCAGGTGACAGACAGCCCGATCAGAGGAGAAGCATTACTAGAACTGTTGCTTACTAACAAAGATGAACTAATTAGAGATGACAAGATTGGTGGCAGCCTGGGCTGCAGTGATCGTGCTCTGGTGGAATTCACAGTCTTGAGGGATATTGGCCAAATTAAGAATCTAGTGAAAGATACCTGCCAGCCTCACCTCCGTGCCTGGGAAGATCATGGAATAGATCCTCCTGGAAGCTATGGCATGTGGAGGACAGTGACATGATCTGAGACAGCCAGCAGGGCTTTAACAAGGGCAAGTCTTGCCTGACCAACCTAGTGGCCTTCTATGATGGAGCGATTGCACCAGTGGACAAGGGAAGAGCTATGGATGTCATCTATCTATCGGCTGGACCGATGTTATACTGTTTAATATCTTCATCAATGATATAGACAGTAGGATCGAGTGCACCCTCACAAAATTTGCAGATGACTCCAAGCTGAATGGTGAGGTTGACACTTGAGGGATGGGATGCCAGCCAGAGGGGCCTGGACAAGTGTGAGAAGTGGGCCCAAGTGAACCTTGTGAGGTTCAACAAGGGCCAAATGCAGGCTCCTGCACCTGGGTGGGTAACCCCTGGTATCAAGGCAGGCTGGATGATGAAGAGATTGAGACAAGAAAAGCTGGACATGAGCTTACAATGTGCACTTGCAGCCCAGAAAGCCAACCGTATGTTGGGTGGCATTAAAAGAAGACCGGCCAGCAGGTCGAGGGAGGTGGTTCTGCCCTCTACTCCACTCCAATGAGACTCCACCGGGAGTACTGCGTCCAGCTCCAGGGTTCTCAGTACAAGACAGACACGGACATGTTGGAGCTGGTCCAGAGGAGGGCCACAAAAATGATCTGAGGTCTGAGCACCTCTCCTGTGAAGAAAGGCTGAGAGAGTTGGAGTTGTTTAGCCTGGAGAAGAGAAGGCTCTGGGGAGACCTTATTGCTGCCCTTTAGTACAAAAGAAAGAAGGAGAGAGAGAGTTTTTACTGAGGCCTGTAGTTATAGAATAAGGGGTAATGTTTTTAAACTGAAAGATGGTAGACGTAGATTGGTTACAAGAAAGGAATTGTTTTTATGATGAGGTTGGTTATGTATAGGCCGTCCAGAGAAGTTGTGGGTTCCTCATGATCAGAAGTGGTGAAAGTTAGGATGGATAGGGCTTTGAGCAACCTACTGCAGTGGAAGCTGTCCCTGCCCATGGCAGGGGGCTTGGACCAGATGATCTTTAAACTTCCCTTCCAGCGCAAACCATTCTATGATTCTATAAACATTTTAGATTTTATGATTTACTTCCATGCTGTAGAATGGAGAATTTTAAAAAATGTGCACTATTGTTCTTTCCCTATGAATCTATTAGTACAATTTTAATGTGCTATTTTTGATGGCTATTAGGGTATAAACCAATCACAAACAAGCAAAGTCCCACAATGGACCTGCATTCTGCATCCTGCAGCTATGCAGATGCTCATCTCTGCAAATACTAACTTTTCCACATACGTGTACACACACACGTACACACACAGCATTTATTAAGCCCAAAGAGCAAATTGATTTTATGCCTTTGAAGAAAACTTTCAAATACAAAGCCTATAAATAGATGATATGTTGCCTTTCTGGCTCAGTAAATAGCCTGAAAAAGTGCTCTCAGGAGGTGTGAATTTGCAGTCTCCCCCCTTTATTTCACTGAGACGTTAATTCTTCAGTCTAAATTTAATATTTTATGTTTATTATCATTATGGCAATTGCCATCATGAGGGAAGGCAAGGCGCTTTCTGAATTTGTCTGGTCATCAGGAAATAAATCTGTATAGAAGGGAAACAGCCCAGTATGTCCTCACATGCAGGGGGGAAGCACCAGATTATGTGACATGAAAAGTACCAGAAACTACTGCAATGACCAGTATACAAACCACAAATGGACCTAAATAGAGTTGAATACGACAAAATAGAGAGCCACATTGGATGTATCCTGTAGCAGCTGATATGAACATGGTCGTCTCAGGATCTGGGTGCACGGGGCTCAGAGCAGTCAGCAAAGAGACGACTCGGAGCTACAGCACACATGGTGCCACGGGGCTACGTGCAGTAGATTGAACAACATGGGATCCTTCAGAAGAAAACTGGCTGTGTGGCAACCTTGCTAAACATGGGACCTCTCTTGCTTTCTTTTTTTTTCCCTCCACACCACAAGCATGGCCCAGCAGAATCATTCTCAAGCACAAGCATGCACAGAAGTACTTACTGCTCTGTTTTGCTATTCCCAGCCCCTATAAATTTATGCTCATGTAATTACTGCTCTCTGGTTTCCTACTGATAGCAAGTTAAAAATACCACACACACCCCAAATTAGAACTATTTTCTATTTTTTGTTAAATCCCTGCAGTTGATATAGGACAAAATGTTGCAATGAGCCACATGAGATCTCTCTTGCCTGCACTGGCCAGGACAGGAGACTGCAACACCACCAGCAAAAAAATCCCCACCAAAGGCATGGCATGCACCGACCAAGACAAATTTGACTGTGTTATGAAGCCATCAATCCTGTATTCCCTTTGCTTGCTTCATCTGTTGCTTGGTGTTTCTACAGTGGGAATGAATTTTTGCCAAGACCTATTCTATCAGAGCTTGGATTTAGATAAAATGTAAAGTATTTCTGCTTTGTCCAAATTCCTAATTTATACTCCAAGGTGCCCCTAACTAAGACTAAATGTAAAATACTTCTGTTATTTAGATAAAATGTAGATAAAATATAATTTAGATAAAATGTAATTTAGATTAAATGTAAAATGAAATGTAAAACATTTCTGTTCTACCCAAATTTCTAATTTACACTCCAAGGTGTCCCTTACTTACAAGGAATTACTTATCGTTAATGTAGCATTTATTTTGATAGTGGAGAAATGGATGTCATCCTGTGAATAATCTTGTGAGTCACATGAAATTAATCTACTATTAAATAAACAACAAGAACAAAAAATGTTCACCTTATATTCAAGTTGCAAAATCTTTGTCACAGGGCCACCTCTTTATTACGTACAAATACCATATTTGCCACTAGGACTTCTGAATCTCTTTAAAAGGTTTGTGGAAGGAACTGTCTGGAAATCACAAAAGGTCAACCCCCTCCCAAGCCAAACTAATGAATGAGATTGAGGTTCCCAGTGACTGAGATGGGAAAATCAGTACATGGACACAGTTTGCCCTTCACTTCTGATAAGTTTCTTTGACCTAATAACATAGATAGAAAACCCACTCCCAAGTGGTAACGTATTTTGAATGCCTGCATCAAAGATGCAGAGAAATGCCTCGTTTGTGAGACCAGGTGAAGTTTCAGCTGCTAACCAGGGAAGACAGATACTGCACTGGAAAAAAGAAAGAAAGCAAGGCTGCATCCATCCTAATACCATCTCCCACTTTTGGAGCAGCAGAGACAATACCCGAACAAGCCACTATCCATTGCGCTGCCTGGCTCGTCACTTAAATAAGGCCAGGATAAGCAGATGAAGAGTTTGGCTGAGGACCAAGGAGCAGATTTTTTTTTTTTTTGAGGTATTTAAATGCCAAGACATAATCAAGCTCCCAGAAGGATTTTCAAAAGCAATTAGGAGACCAAGTTCTGAGACTCCATTGGTCCTTCTGAAAATCCCGTATGGTATCAAATTAACTGCATCCTTTGACATCTAAATACCTCTGTATCGTTGTGCTGCTTCCGCTAGGGACTGTCCCCCTTCATTTTAGTGGGGCAAAGCTGTCACTGTGAAAAGCTGTCAAATTTCTTACGCTTCTCTATTTCACCTAGTTTCCCTGAAAAATGGGAAAACTTATCCTTCTCTTCTTGCCTCATGAAAATGTTACTGCCCTATGAACTATCCTACCCAAAATTGTAAGAACAGCATTCAGTCCCCTGGCCGTGGCCACACGGGTCTTTGCTGTACGAAGAAAAGTTTGCTTTGACCTGATTGCGGTTTACTTGCCACAGATTTCACTGCAATGCCTCTCTGATCTGATAGTATGGATTTGCAGTTACTATTTTTTCAAAAAGAAATCCCTCAAGATCAGTAAATGACGCAAAGGCTGCAGCATCCATCCCAGTCCCATTGGATGATGATGGGCCAAATGCTGCCCTCTCTCTCCTTATGTGTGCCTGTCGATATAAATCAGGTTGCCGGTGTGGGATCTCGGGTTGCCTGTGTGGGATCTCGGGACTGCTGCTCGTATACATTTCGTCCTCAGAAACATGATACCAATCTATTGCACAAAGACTGCAAAAGAATTGCAGAGATTTTTTTTTTTTTTACTTTATAGAAGAAAATGTTCCCTTGTTGTGATAAATACTGAACATGACTTTTGCTCAGGCTGCAAATAGCAGATTACTTAATCATCTACTATTTAAGTACCTGTTTGTTTTGTTATGAAGTGAAACTTTTGAGCAAGATCATATTACATGTCAAGTGGCTTCCTGCATCCTTAAATATTAATCCTCAAGTGAAAACAGACTGAAGGTAGTCCCAGGGTCACTTTAACAAGCCTGAGCTGCAGCGTCCCACTCTCTAGTATCCCACATTACACATTCCCCACCCTGTCTTTGTGCCAACACTAACATTTTTGCAGCCTCTGGATGACCTTGACAGGAGGATGAGGATGGGGAGGTGAGCTGGGAGGGACCCACTCCTTGGGGGATACGGAGGCCATCAGCAGCCGCTGGGAGCTGGGACAGGGCTGGAAAAAACAGGGCAGCCCAGCAGGGAGAGGGTCCGCCAAACGCCTTCGGCTCTTCAGATGGAGGCGATGGAAAGCATTAAGGGGGCATCTGTGAAAAGAGAGAATCCCCTTGGAAAGGGAAAAAAGGGGAAATGGGGGGTGGTGAGGAGTCGAGGTGCAGCAGAAAGAGTGGAGGGCCATAGGGGTCTATGCAAGAGATAGGGATGTGAAGGAAAAGGGCAGGAAGAAGAGAGTGGCGGGCAGGAAGGCAGAGGAGGAGAAAGGCCGGGGCTGGGGCTGTGCGGGCACAGGCCGGCGACCCGCCGTGCGGGAGGGAGACGCGCAGGCGGGAGGGACCTGAGACAGAGGCAGAGACACGGGGTGTGCTACACCTCGCCCGTGCCTGGTACCGCCGGCACCGGCAGCTCTGGGCGGCGCTGGGGCGAAGGACGCGGCCCTGCCCTGCCCGGGGATGCCCTCGACTCTCCGAGGCGCTGCCGTCGCGGGGCGTTTACCGACGGGCGGGCGGCGCTCCCGGCCGCTGGCACCCCTGGGCGGGCGCCCCTCCTTTTGCTGAGCTGAGACGTTTTTCTCGGCCAAGGGCCCTCCTGGGTAGCGCTGCAGCGGAGAGGGCGCGGCGCTCCGCTCCGCTCCGCTCCGGCACGGGGTACTGGGGA
>VXBO01001120.1:785049-895203 GCA_013400135.1 Rhinoptilus africanus
GGCGGAGACCCCCACCCCGCGTACCTGGTGCGCCGGTGCCGCCCCCGGCAGCTGTTGCTCCAGCGGTGGCTTTGCATCTCTTCCTCCTCTCGTCGTGTGTGTTTGTAAGGGAGTCTGTCATCCGCCGGCTCCGGGCAGAAGGCACCCCCTCCGAGCGGCTCTGCTCCAGCTGCCCCGGGCTCGCGCCGTGGCAGCGTCCCGGAGCATCCTCCTGCCCCCGCGGCCTCTCTGCCCTCGCAGGCACCTCCGCACGACCACCGGGGGTGGCTTTGCTCTCCGGGGGACGGCTGGGGCCCACCACCGCGCCGGGCAGACCGTGCCGTAGGCTGGGCGACCTCCCACCGAGACCTAGTCGCCCCTGACGAGCCAGTCTGGCGCTTCTGCCGTGAGATGGGGACGGTGTCACCTGCCTGTCTCATGGGGGAGTCATGGTGCTTAATTAACGTACCCAGCAGTAGGGTAGGGCCTGGCCGCTGTGCTGTCAGTAGGTGAGGTGTGCGGCAGCACAGCTGGGCTGAGGGAGCGAAGCTGGTGGCTGAAGTAGCTGTGGCTCACGGCAGGCTGGACCAGCAGTACCGGGTCCTGGCCCTGCAGGTGAAGGGGGGTGCTTGGATGCTGGAAGAAGACAAAATGCTTTCAGCCAGAACAGCAGGGAAGCCACGCTGTTAGACACGCTGCTTTGCAGGTTCCTCTTTCTAGAAAGCGAGGGATTTGTCTGAATACGCGTGCTATAAGAATAGCGAACTGTTGGTGGGAAAGTTGCCTGGCGCTTCGCTGTGGCGCTGAACACCTATTGCTGGTATCCTGGTTCCCTGCGGATCCGCTGTCATCCTGTTTGGAAACACTGTGGTTAATGGCTAGTCCATTGCGTTCTCTCTCGCAGGTAGGAATCCGGTCCCTTCCCAGTTCTTAACTCACAAAGCCAGGGTTCACAACTTTTAAATTGCTTTGCCAGTTCTGCACAGCAGCCTGTATTGTCTGATACTTCAGATGAATTTTCCCCCAGTTATTAACATGTACCTGGTAAGTTCATCAGCAGCCTAGGGGTGATTTTTATCTTTACAGACAGAGGGAAGTAGCTTGTAAATTATACCACTGTAGTGCCAAAGTCTTTTTTTCTTTTTTTTTCTTTTTAATGCTTTTCAAAAATAACTGAAAAGGTTTGGTATCTTTGTGCTTCTGTGCTGTAAGCTAAAGTCATCCGTAAGTAATGCTTTCGGTTACAGTGAATTGTGTACGTGTACCATGGAAGTAGAATCTTATGCTGGGACAATACCAGAATGGCTCAAAACCTGCCAGAATTTGTTTCATAATCCACAGGAGGCGGCACTTGGCTCTTTAAGGCTGGTGAATCAGGGTGGTCTTGCAGGGTATATTTTAACTGAGCTTCGAGTGGAGGCAAATGACTAAAGCATGAGTACGCGTTGGGAAGGGTGTGCGTAGGTCAGACCGGAAGGCTTTACCTATACCAGATATTATGCTTTAGGAAGGTAACTTGGGAGGGAAAAATGTGAAAAAATCCCAAACAACTGCTTTCCTTACTTGCCCTTTTGACGTGTAACTAGCATGTTTCTGCTCTGGCTTCATCCCTGACATGCCGACTCTTTGCTTCACCAAAGGCAACTAATGCAGGTGTGAAGCTGCAGAGAGCTGGAGGGGCGATGGGACCAGGAGCTGCGACCAGAGCTGCAGCTGTTTACCGTGGCCGTAGAGGTGGGAGGGCGTCTCATCCTCCATAGAGCTCATACAAAACGAGCTGCAAGCCTTCAGTCTGTTAAGGAGCAGTTCTTTGCACATCACCTTCAGTGAGTTTTCACGTCACTGTTGCTCCGAAGGAGCACATCGGCCATACTGTGGTCTGCGAAGGGCAGGCTGGAACGGTGTTGTGCAGCAGCGTGTCCTGCCTGGGAGTATGGTGTGGTCCATGCACGGCTGCCGGCTGGAGCCACAGAGAGGGTGAGAAGCAGGGTGGCTGCACAGCTGGTGGGCTCCCGCCGGGAAGTCACTTGCTGAAGGGAACAGCAGTGGGCAACTGGTCTGGCCACAGCTAGGTGCTGCCCTTCGGGCCCAGGCCTTATCTCAGTACGGCACTGCCTTTTGCTGCATACACAGACCAGGTGTTTGGAGGCAGCATGGCTGTCACTGCTATGACACATGATGGAGATGTTCTCTGTGGGGGCAGCACCTGAGGCAGAATCAAATTGGCCAGAGGAATTGACTTGTCTCCAGCGTATGTCCTCTCCCAGTGCACTGCAGCATCAGCCTCAATGGGGAGGAGGGCAGTAGAAGAGCACAGCTGAGAGTGACGTGATTTTGCTTCCCGTTTTCAAAGCGATGGCCTTTGTACATAACTGGAGCAGATGGCCCTGACTACTTACACACAACCTGGTCTCCTGTGTCTCCCCCTCTTTCCTTCTTTAGGCTGCTCTTGTAACAAGAGTCACAAACCCTGAGCTCCAGGTCTGCTGTACAACTGACACTGGAAGAAACCAGGCAAGGAGGCACGGTCCATGGAGGGGAAGCTAGGAAGAGATGGCGGCTAGAACTGCTTGTTTGTGCGGGTGGCCAGTTGCTCATTGTGGCCTGGGGGGTTTGGCAGGTCCACCCCATGTGCAAGGAGAGACCATGGCATCGTGCAGAGCTAGCCAAGCTGTCGTCTCTGGTGCTGCAGAACTCAGATGTGATGAGGGGGTAGCATTGCCCACAAATAAATGAGTCTAGGGCCAAAATACCTTTTAACATATTGTGCCAGGTCCTCAGCTGGGTTAAAGCTCTGGTGTCCCGCTGATGCCAGAGTCTAGACTTGCATGGTGCTGGGCTGGGGCAGAGGTGATGTATTTGTCTGCCGGTCCTGCTCCAGCTGGTGAGCAATGCTTGCTCTGGTTGGAAGTCACCTTGGAGGGAAGCTTTCATTGCTTACTCTGCTAGGCAAGCAGGAGCATCCTGCTTAAAAATTATTCTTCTTGATACTGCTGTGATTAAGAGCTGCTTTTTCTGCATAAAGCTGTGTGGCCTCAGAGCCTGCGGTAGGAGAGCAGTATGAATACATGGTGCATTTACTTCAGGGATACAAGAGGTTTAATTCCCTTCTTGTTCAGTCATCACTGGTTCCATCCTAATAAAAGTCTGTCCTGAGACTGCCTCATTAGTGATTTTTGTCCTTTTTTGTTTGTTTGTTTTTCACTATTGGTTAAGCAGTTTTTGGCGTGAACTTGTAGGAGATAGCCCTTGCCCTAAGGACCTCTCTGCCCAGCAGACACCATGATTGCAAGGGGCTGCAAGTGTGCAGGAGATGAGCCTGGAGACACGCAGTCATTCTGGTATTTACATAATGCTCCTCGCTCAAAGGGAACTTATTTTTCCCTTAAAGTGAGGGCTAAACTTAGTATAGGGCTTCACACCACCTTGAGGAAAACAGGGCATGGGAAATATAAAGACATTAAGTGGCTGAGAATAGATGTCTTTTGGGGGGCAGTTATAGATGATACTGGTATGTATTTTGGAGCAAGATAAACTATGGGCTCTGATCCCTACATCACCCCCTCCATACCTGACTTTTATGTGGCCTAGCACAGTCCTATGTATGGGAGGGAGGTGGAACTCTCTGTTTGGGACAGATTTTTGCCCAGAAGCCATATATTAACAATCTCCATCCCTTCTCTTTTGTCCTCTGAGGTATTGGTATTGTTAAATGGAGAGAGGTGAGTTAGGGAAGAATATGTTGTTTTGGCTGCATCAAGTCAAGCCCTCAGCTCTTTCTCCCCTCGGTGGGAAGCAGCCAGCAACCCTCCCAGAAACAGCCCCTGTCCACCCTCTGGGTAGGTGCAGGAGGTTGCTGTGGGGGACTATGAAGGTCACTTACGAAAACTGGGCAAAAATATGATCTGGAAAGGTAATAAAGAGTAACAAATATTGAATAGGGTGGGAGAATTGGGTGGGTATCGTTTGAATTTCTGAGGAGGGGCCAAATCACACCGATCCAGATGAATATAGAAACCCGATGTAAATCATGTTGCTTAGAGACTCTGTGCTATGGGCAATTGTAGCAGTAGTAGGTCTAAGCATAGTTTTAAAGGTTTATTGTTAGAAAGTGTGCTCCACGATCCTCAAACTGCTGTTGAAAACAAGAAAGCCAGACCACACTTTGAACTGTTTCAGCCTTTGCTTCATAAATAGAGGATATATTATTTCTGCATTAATGAATAAAGTGTTAGCGACCATCTAAGTCAGAAGTAACTCTTACGGTAGAGAAGTTAACTTTACTTGTTCACTTTGTTTATACTCAACCTTGTTGCTTTCATTGTAATTTCCCCCATTACTTAAATACATCATAAATTGGCACTTTATTATGCAGGAGACTTGTAAACATGCACATTTATATACCACAGAGACAATTATGGAAATATGGCACTTGTATAATGCCCAAACCAATTTAAATGAATTATAGAAAAGCTTTCTAAACATCTGAACTCGATGAAGAAAGGGAGGGAATCATCACCTTAGCTAAGCTTAGCAGGATCTTAGTAGCATTTATGTCAGTCACAGCCTCTGGGAGAAGCCTAAAAGCTTTGCTCCTCCTGAGGAAAAAGCTGTGCTGATTTATGCCAGCTAGAGCCCAGGCATAGTGTTACATGCCACGATTTATTTTTTCAGACTGAACTTGCACATTCTTCCTATGACATTGACATTCTTTGCTGTAGCTGTTGCTATGAGAGGGTGGGTTTAGATATGGGTAACTGAAGTTGGAGGCTAGAAAGTGCGGGCTTCTCTCAGGCTCTTCCCATTCCCATTGCGGCTGCATTAAGCAGTTAGTGCCGATCACTGCTGCAGGCAGTGCTGTAGATTAAAGGCTTCATTAACTCAAGTTTATCACTCAAGTCACACGCGTCTGTTGTTCAAAGTGTGCTTTGTGCATTAAGATTATGGGTCCAGTTCAGAAGCCTGTACTTACACATAATTCCTCTGAATGGTCAGAGATTCATTTCGTCCGTTCTCTTTTCCTCTTCAAGTATCTATATCCAAAATACACTAAGTGCGATAGAAGAGCCAAAGTTATCTTTCTTTGTGGGTGACTGCATAATACTAAGGAAATAATAATGCCAGTGAAATTAGACTCTTAGAAAAAGATGGCATCTGGAACCCGACTTCTGCTAGCACACAGAAACTCTGGAACAGCAAAAAGATTATTATTGTATAACTCCCTTCCCTCCCAGAGGCCTAAGTGGCTATTATATTAGCACCTAATTTTCCTACTGCCCTTCATGTCACACAATGCCCAACAGAGTTGTCATTACAATAGAGATGGAGGTTTTGCTTACTGCAGCATGCCCAAAATAAAGGTGACGGTTATTGCTTCTTCTAGACTACTTGTGTCCTTCCTAAATCCATATCTTATACTGCCATAATCTAAATAGCATTTAAAGTAATGGCAGGTTTCCATATGACAAGTGTGTCAGTCTGGAGCATCCCTCCATGTAAAGCTGAGCGTGAGCAAGTATCCAGGTGACATGGAGCAGAAAACTGTGTCTAGGAGATGATTACACACCACCAGAGCTGAAAGGTGGTAGGCGGGCTGAGCAAGAGCTTTCCTGGAAGATTTCAAAATGTGCCGGGGTGGGAAGGATTTCAGATACCTGCGGAGAGCCTGGGGCCTCAGACTGCTAACTCTGACCCAGAATTGCACAGGGCGCAGTTCCTCTCTAGGTGCAACTTGTGCCTTGTGTTAATTTAATGTTGCAGGCTGCCTCTTGTATTGCAAATCTGACTGTTAATGAGGACGGTGGTTGTTTTGATTCACCTTGCTGTGTTCTTATGGAAATGCCTTGTTTCTACCAGCAGGCTACACTTTCTCCCCAAACCTAATTTGTATAGATTACTCTAAATCATATACTTTCCAAAACTGAGGGGAGATGAGACAAGTCATGTTACTGAATTGGACTGGGGACTTTTGTCAAGTTTGAATGGTGAGGTTCCATTTTTTGCCCCTCATCAGACACCAGCTTTGGAGACAGATATGGCACCATCTGGCACCAGGCATCAAATTTCCAATTATATATTAAAAAGAGTGCATTTCTGCTAGTGGCAAGTAGCCTCTGATTGAATCGTTGCTTGAGATTGAGGGTAAGTTTGAAGTTAAGGAAGCTGCACATTTTTCAGCACATACTAGATGCACAGGGCGAATCCTCAGCCTTATATGAGGTACTTTGTCTCCCATGGCTTTCTTCAGCAGAACTGGGCTGGTGCTGCCTGAGAGCCTGTGACCATAGCTTGGCTGCTGTATCCCTATTGGCTTGTGTCTTTTGGTTCTGTTATGGCATAAATCAGAAGCAGACATGGTTGCTTGGACAGCAGTGCTGACTTGTGCTCCATTGCAAGAGAAACTAAGCAAGTTGCATGGCTTTTCCCCGCAACCCTGACATAAAAGGAGTGTGATGACAAGTTTATCACTTAATTGATGTTTGTGAGGTTTCCACTTGGCTAATGTCCCTGAGCATGGTCCGCATTTGTATATGCAGCCTGATTACAGCAGGGGTTTTGCAAGCGAAACCCTTGATATATTAGTGTAAATCCTGGGAGTGCGTGGGTTAGTGTTTGCACAGATTAGTGTTTGCACCTGCCCACCCCACATCTATTGAGATTGGCTGGTAAAGTCCAGTTTATCTTCATGCAATTTATGTCTGATACTGCCTTGCCCAGGTCACTACATCTTGGCACAAGAAGAGATATTGGAAATAAAATCTGTGACTCCGCTGTGATAGTTTGACCTTGCCTCCTTCTATCTCTTAAAGCATATTGGTTCCATGATAACACGAGGACGGCTGATGCTTTTTTTATAAGGTACCAGAGTGACACCTCTCGAAATACATATCTTATTGGAGTACTTTGCTATTTTCCCTTCTAAATTTCTTTAACATCAGTGTTTCACAAGCTTTCAGCCTGCAGGACATGATATGCAGGTAGAGCGTTTCATTCAGCTTTCCATTAGGCACAAGACAAGCTGAGCTGTCCCTCCTGGGTTTCCCAGCACAGGCCTGCTTGCTTTTGCTAGATTTTGGTGATCTTATTGCAGCCCCTTGCGAGGATTCGTATAGCAAAAGTCTCTTGCATAGAGCTGCCAGCTTTCCCCGCCACTGGAAGCTGCCATCCCCTCCTCTCTTTGTTCTGCCTTCCTGTTGCTTTTGCAAAAAGCTCACCTGGCAGGTGCATAGGAATCTGGTGTGTGGCCAGAAAGGTGAGCCACAAAAGTGCTTTTTGGATGCCGGAGGCAGTTTCATCCTTGGCACATCTTTGGGAATGGCTGGTAGGGCTAGTACAGTCTGGCATGTGCCACCTGCCTTCTCTGCTACGCTAATGGCTCTTTAGCTGTTATCGTGAGGGGCTGTGACAGCACCAATGCCTGCAACGCGCTTCATTTAGACCTGCATAGGCCCACAGATTGTAGGTAAAATGAGGTCATCTCTGCTGAAGAAATTGCTTTTGGATGGAAGGACTCCGTTTCCTCCCAAATACCAATCCCTACTGTCAAAGCATGTGTCAGGGTAGAGCGTGGCTAAGTGCCTGTTTCCCCTGAGTGCCCAGTCTTCCAGCGATGGGGTGGCTGTGGCCCTCCAACAAGTACATAAATGTTGAGGTGGGTTGTGGGGTGCAAATAAGGCTGGAAATGGGAGAGTGAAGGCTAAAGACGGATTTCAGCTCTAGGGACAAATTACTCAGTGTGCAGACCCCTCACTGCTGTTACGTGGAGGCTCAGCCTGCCCTTGGTGCTTACGAGGAAAGAACTGACAGTTCTCCCTGGGGCATTTCATCTGGGGTCTGCACCCAGCTCAGAGAGACTGTCCTGCCACACAGCTTGTGGGGCAGACGTTAGTGTGTGGCACTTGTCTGCAGCAACGAGCCTTGCAAGGGGGTGCTGCTTTCTGCTGTGGCCCTGTCCCCCACAGCCAGCACGCTGGGCTCACCCAGCCCCTCCAAGGTAATGCTTACAGCAACATAAAAACTGACACTACTTTTTCCTGGGTAAAAGAAACTTGCATTCTCTTTCACAGAAGAGTGTAACATAAATAATGACAGGTCTCCTGAGAACATGTGCTTGTAGCCTGGAAACCATCCCCAGGATGAGTTGTGGAGACTTTTTCATAAACGGTAGAATTTTTTTATCTGGATTTTGGTGTGACAAGCCAAATAACTGCCCCTTCCCATGCTGAGAAGAATTGCCTGGGACAGCCACTGACTGTGCATCCCAGGGTTCTGGCTGGCTCCTGAACCTCCCTCTGGCTTTATAGCATCCCCCTGAGGTCCTGGGCAGCATTAGGGGATGCAGCCCCACCTGACCTTGCTCACTAAGGAAGGGTATGTGCCCTTGTGGTGGCAGCACTGCAGCTCTGATGAGCAAAGTGAAAAGACAAATCTATTGTGGTACAGGTTTTTAAACATCTGCAAGTGGTTCTTTTGTGAGTGTTACAGCAAAGGAAATGTTCAGAGAGGTTTGCTTTCTGCTACACAAAAAGGAAGATCGGGAATCCCAGGAGGGAAAAGCAGTCTTTGCTCTGAGATAAGATGCTGGCAGGCAAATGCTATTTTTCTTGCTTTCATTTCTGAGAGACAGTGGACTACCCTGAAAGCTTTAGTCTGTGACAGCTCCTTTGGCCCTGCAGAGACATTTGAATTCTTGATTGGTTTAACATTGTTGGTCATTGGCAATGGTACGTTGCCGACTGCACTCAGAAGGCAATCTGCAAAACTGCTGACAGCTATGGGATTGCTACAGATGTGGAGTCCATTAGTACCACTGCCGGTTCCGAAAAGGTTTTTAAGATAGCCCTGCTTGTGGTCCTGTGTAGACAGGACAGATGAAAAAAGCAAACCCAACCCAACCTAAAAAAGCCTTAGCAAAACAACATGCATCCAAGCAGAGTCTTCAGTTCAGGGTGAAAAGTGTTTGTCTGTAACTTGACTTTTGTAAGTTAACACCTGCTGAAGTAAGGCTTTGGCATCTTGAAGGCTTGCCTGAGGTCCTAGGAAGCTAAGGGCAGATACTTGAGTGACTTTCTAAGTATTGGCTGCTGTAGCAGTATCTCACTTTGTCTGATATCAAGGTTCCCTGCTGATAACAATAGGTCCTGCATAGTGGAGCCAGGTCCCGGACATGCTGTGGCACAGCTTGTTGGCCACAGTTAGCCAAGCTAACCCGATTTCTTCTATTCTGTAGAGGAGATACCTTTATGGATGCTGTAACTTTCTTAATTACTGGAGAGAGCACTGTGGTCCAGTGTCTCAAGATATCTTTGGGCCATGTTGTGGTTAAAAAGGCAAAGATCAGGAGTGGGCTTCCGATGCAACACAGGGCACAGGCAGTGCTCTGATGAGGTGGGGACTATTTCCTTGGCTCCAGAACTATCCGTCTCTATTTTAGGCTGTTATAGGACCATTCCCTCACATTTCTAAGGCCTCCTACAGGAATCTGTTGAAGGCAAGAACTCCAGTTTCCTATTTGTGGCTTTTCCCTACACTATTTTACATCCCAGGTGTTTGCAGATGCTTTTTTTTTTTTTAAACTTGTGAGTATAGCAGCAGAGAGCTGCAATGTCCAAGGGCTCCCAGGTTACACTGGCTGCTGAGCCAAACTGGCCTTGTCAGCAGATCCCTGAGCATGGTCAGTGTAACTCTCAGCACCTGGTGTTTTTTAATTTCTTCATTAAACAAGACAAGACAGGACTGTTGTTGTATTTGTATTGCAGTTTTGCTAACACGGGCTTTGCTACTTCAATGTGTGTGGCAGCTGGGGTCCTCTTGCCTTACCTTGGGAAGGGGCAGAAGCGAAGGCTGCCTGCCGCCTTTGTTACTGCTTATCTCCCTCCCTGACCACTGCACAAGAATTCATGTTGCAGCTATTTTGCTGTCCCCTGGAGAAGGCCACAAAACTTCTCTAATGCCTATGTCTTTTACCCTCTTGGGCCATTTATTTAAATATCCTTCATACAGTGTGTGTCCAGTGCAGTTTTCTTGTAAAAATGATCCTAGAAAATCCCCTCCAGAAATTTACTCCCATACAACAGCTGATAGGTGGTTTTGGGGGTAGATCACAGCATGGCTAACGTAAAGCACTGAGTAGCACAGACTTCTCTTGAGCAGTCTCTTCACCTCAGGACACACAGCAGTTTGTGGTGGAGAAACCGCACTCCGGAGAGCAAACATCAGGAAAGAGACCTTTGCAACAGCCGCGTCTGCAATCTGGCATTGCTGGCACTCCCACTACAGGATGAGCCTCGCTCACGTGCTCCCCAGCTGGCTCTGTACAAAACATCCCGTTCTTGACGCTTGCCTTCTGACGCTCAGCTGGGTGGCCGTGCCGTGTTCCCCCTGTGCCCAGGCGTGCTGCCACGCTGCAGGGATTTGAGCTCTGGCTTTCCCTGAGAGAGGCTGGTGCAGACAAAAGTTGCCCTGCTGCCAGGCGGCTGTGGGGGAACTGTTGCTCCAAATTTCCTCCCTTCTTTCCACATCCTGGGGGGGAAGATGCTCATCTCGAAGATTTTAACCTCAGTCCTGATAGGTTTTCACACCCCCCCCCGTGGTTAATCCAGAGATTAGGTTGAATGTTGATGTGACTGCAAGTCAGGCAGAATTTTG
The DNA here is from genome assembly GCA_013400135.1 of Rhinoptilus africanus. Taxonomy (NCBI): domain Eukaryota; kingdom Metazoa; phylum Chordata; class Aves; order Charadriiformes; family Glareolidae; genus Rhinoptilus; species Rhinoptilus africanus. Next base: position 795,676 of record VXBO01001120.1, read on the forward strand.
GCGTGGAAATTAAACTTTTTGTTGTGGTTCCCGTTTCTGCATGCAGCTGTGTGTGAAGCAGCCCAGCCCTGTGCAGGGGCCCTTGTTAGATGCCAGTTTGATTAATCCTCACCCACTGCCTGCTCCCCCTTTCTTCCACCAAAGGGCGATTTTTCTGATGCCAAGAACTTGTGCAGCAATATATCTGAGTTCACCACCCAAGGACTGTGAGGGCCTGTGCCAAATTTTTAATTGTATTTTTCTGGCAAAGAGCCATAGCTTGGTCTTAAGAAAAAGAAGTATTTCTAGCTCTCAATTCTGTGTCAGTCCATTGTGGAGCAAAGCTGTGAAGTGCATCTGGAGCTTAACTGGAGAGAGGAAGAGAGTATGCAGGCTGCTGGGGTAGGGGGAAGGATGAAAGAAGCCAACAAACCAGCCCTATTTTGCAGAAGTTGAAGAGAACCTGGGGGTTGAATAGGTGCCTTGACCCACTGCTGCTGCCACATGTGGCTGAGCTGGGAGGATGGTCCTTTGGCAGGTGGGAAGCATTCAGGCTGAGCTCTATTACTTCTGGCTTGCACTGAATGATGTAGGCTCTCCTGTCAGACAAAACCATGATTTTTTGACCACGCAGGAACAGGTCTGGCTGGACAAGCCGATCATGAGCTGAGTTTCACTGCATTACTGTTGCTGGAGAAATGGAGGCCCTGAGTTGTGCTGGGGAGTGACACTAGCTGCAATAAAGCACCACAAGGCCTGGCGAAACTCACTGCATGGCATAAGCATAATGGAGACAGGATTATCAGCACACACATTCTCCCAAAGGCAAATCACGTACCGTCTTCTGGGTGATTTATTAGCTATTTTACAAGCTCATTTTAGATGAAGCCTCTACAGTCTTGCCTCCGCTTGAGGAGAGGAAGGTTTATCAATCACCCTGAATGTCCTGCAGCACGTGGAGCCTGTTTGGAGCCATCTGCCTTGGATGCCTGGCCCATGGCACCTCCAACACAAACATAAACCCTCTTATTAATTGCACAAATATGTTGCACCAACAGAGTATTTCAGGCAGGTTGATTGGCTGGTTCAGTAACTCTTCACCACCCTCCGGAAACAAGCACTTTTTCTCAGAATTTTATTTGTGAACAACTTGGGGCATGTATGAGCCAGTGCCTTCCTTGACAAAAGGCAGTTGGTTCTCCCTCAGGAGCATATTTGCTCCTGCAGGAGAGCAGAGTTTGAGGTGAAGTGCTTTGGACTCACCTACACTCAGCACAGCTTTACCAGTTAGGGCTGTCCCAGTCAGCCCTAATATTTCAGCAACGCTGTGGAGTGAAAAGCGCTGACTGGATGGCCCCTTTACATCTCAGCTGTCTCCTCCTCTCTCACCTCTGCAAGCCACCCAGGAGGGATGCAGAGCTGTGTGGCCAAAGTGTCAAGGGCCCATGCCAGGGCTGGTTGTTGCGACAGCCTCTGTGTCCACCCAGGATAGGGAAGATGTAAATGGTGAATTTGAGTACCGAACAGCTGAATCCTCCATATTATACACACATCTGCCCCCCTGCCTAAAAATTCCCTCTTTTATATTAGTTTCAGTGAGTACACACTCAGAAGACTTGATGATGCACCATCTGAGCAAAGGTGTGAACCTGCAAGAAAGCCCCCGGGAGGATGGCAGCTTTGCAGTCAGCTCATGGGGGTTCATGGCCAGGAATTGCCCAGAAATGCTGCGTTCCTCCTTGGTTCGGCAAGAGATGATGGTTTGTTGAATCTAGGGGAAAACTGGCTGCCTCTGGATAGGATCTGTGCACACAGATTGGGCTTCTTCTCACGGTCTGCTCATTTTGGTTTTACATAGGCTCAGCCTGATGGGGAATTGTGTTGGTTCCCTGCTGCTCTGTAGATGAGAGCCTGTTGCACATACACATACTTTGCGCGAACTTTGGTCCATCCCCAGGCTGAAGCAGCTCTCCCTCTGTGACTCAGACCACACAGAGGATCATCAGTGTCTTGCAAAGAGCCACATATTCTGGGGAATGAGAAACACGAGCCATGGGCATGCAGTGGCAGCATATTACATGGCAACAAAAGCCACATAAATATTTATTGGCGCACAACTGGGGGTAAGAGCTATTGTCACAGTAGGGCAAAACCAAGGCAGGATCCATGATGCAGGATGCCAAAAGCCAGGAGAAACAGCTCAGCCACAGATACACAAAATGGTACTTGGCCAGCCAAAGCCGCCAGGAGGGATGGGTGGAGGACAACGGTCCAGTTTTTTTTGGCCAGTGCACACAGTCAAGCTCAGTGGAATAGCTGGGGTATTATTTTTAAAACACTTTTCCTGGAAAGCAGCATTTTACAGCACAGTGGGCGTGTGCCATATCCCCACAGCAGGTTGGCACACAGCTGGTGTCTGGAAGAGGCTATATACTCATTTTCTGTGCAGGCTGATTTAGGGGACGTGCGGAGAGAAGAGCATTATTTGATATTCCATGTTGTTTCCTGTGACCATGCAAGGCTTAGGAATGGTGAACTTTGTCCAACTTTAGCATTTCAAAGCAACAAGCTTCTGACATTCTTCTGTGCCTCAGGAGCAAGATATCTCCCTCCTGGTGGCAGCTGGATTTTCTTCATCCCACTTGTAACGTAGATACAGACAACTGACTCCAAAATGCTAAAGAAAATCAGGGCACTGTCTTACAAACATAGCTGTTTCTCTGTGGATGCAGCTTATTCTGGGGTAGAAGAGCTAGCTGTACGTTTTTTGGCTCGGTTATGTGCCTGCCGTAGTCAGAACAGGCTGTATGTGCTGCTGAGGAGCAACATAGATGTTCCCCGGGTCATACCCTGTAGTGAATATTGGTTTATACAGACATGAATCAAGAGCACCTGCTAGTGCTGCATAGCGGCAAGGTACAAGAAGAGATCATCCAGCAGGGACCCCTGGGCTACTGGGGAGTAACCAATAACTAATTGCAGATATAGCTTAGGAACTGTTGGATGAAGCTTTTGGTCATCTTTGTGTGCTACATCTTGTATTTTGCACATTGGGAACTTTTTGTCAGTCCTTATTAACCCAGAGTTACTTCTTCAGGTCTGTCATTTCTCCTGTGTTTCTTCGTTGGATAGCCTAAGCTCTTAAGGCATCTTACACCAATACCAAATCACAGCATGGTTGGAATACTTGTGTGATAGTGTCATCTGTTCACTGTTGAACAACAGCAACAAGGAAATGAGCAATATGGCGCAGAATGAGAACAGACAAAACAAGAAGAATGCTGTAAACCCATGACTCTGTACCAAGGAGGTAGATATCCATGCCCTGAGCCTCCAGAGCACTGCATGTGCCAATACCATGTTCTGTTTGAAGATCACAGAATCACAGAATGGTTGAGGTTGGAAGGGACCTCTGGAGATATGGTCCAAAATCTCTTGGTGAGAGCCAGGACACAACTTGCTCCTAGTCTGCCTAAGTCTTGGAAGGTTTCATTGGATATATTTGGATACAGATAACTTAATAAAGAATACTTTCACTGTAATTCCACAATTACAGAGATAGTGGCTTTACAGCAATTTGAACTAATTTTTAAAGACTCTAAATAACTTAGTAGTCATAGCAGTTGAGAAAATGTCCTCAAGTTTAGAAAAACGTGTCTAAAGTATAGAGAAAATGTCCTCAGTTCAGAAATTCAAAATGTGGAAATACTGCCTTGTCATTGTATTCAAGATGTTGTCTGTATTGCATTTCAGCATAGATTAAATTAGCAATTGAAGAAGAAGTGTGAAGAAATACGCAATAGAATTTGTAACAAAATGGCAAAACCCAGCTAAAAGCCATGACAATCACATACATTAGCAAAAAAGATCTTGCCACCTGCATCAAGTGCTTCCTTTTCCAACATCATGGCACAGCCCCATCTCACATTCCATCTCTGAGACACAGGTGCAAAGGAGATGGGTGGTTTGATGCAATTTTTCCGTGCAGCCAAGAAATAATGTATATGCTTGGCTTTCCTCAAGCCACAGCCTCCACTCATGTTAGTACACGGTTTCCCAATACCAGCCTTGACTTGTTTTCCAGGTGGCAAGTTGCCCCATCACCTCTTCCCAAGCCTCAACCACATGTCCAAACAGAGGGCAATCCCCCAGCCTCACCCTCTGGTCGCCTCAGTTTTTCTTGGGAGTCTTCTCCCAAGTATTTCCAGTGCCACACCGTCCCAGCAGGATGTGCTGCCCAGCCCTCAGCTGTGCACGTACCTCTGTCTTAGCAAGCGGTGTCCCTCATGGGGCACTCATTTTGGTCAGAGCCATAACAGGGGCTCCACTGAGCTGCAGCATTCAGTAATGGGCAAGAGCATGTTTGTAAAGAACTCATTTGAAGTATATACTTGTAGAAAAAGTGTAAAGGAATAAAGCATTTGTGATGAGAAGCCTTGGCCCTTCTAGATATACAAGGTTATTCTTATACGAGGACTCTGTAACGCTGTAAATTCCTGAGTTATGGGTGAGTAACTGAGACTGGAATCTGACCCCTTATGTCTTAAAAATTCCTTCATTATTATCAGGATGGAAATAATACAAACCATTATTTTAAAATAATGCTGACTGAGCTTGGAAAATTCACATTCAAATAGTAAGAAATAGTAATTTTAAGTTTAGCAAGCAAACATAATCTTTCTGCACAAATCTTACATTCAGTAAGGCAAAGTTCCTGGGGAAATGACAAGTGTAATTAAAACCTGTCTCATCATACATGCACACAGGGGAGGGCAAGCTGTGACTGTAATGGTAACTGCTCCTAGCAGGTGTTTTTCTTTTAATATGAAGTATTAAATAAAACTTCCTGTGTTTATTAACCCAAATACTCTCCTGTATGCTTCTAACAGTGCCTCTGTGATGTGTTGCAAACAAAGCTGAACTTGAACTATATCTTTCAGCATAAACTTTTGTCTTCAGAGATACAAAACTACCTACCTTAGCTGAGACTATTACAGGGAACTGGAGCACTGTTGATGCTGCAAATTCTTCTGCACTTTGTAGCTCTGGAGATAGTTAGTTTTCCGTTCTGAAAATCTTGGGCTTGTTACAGCGTAGTGGGGATCCTCCACAACTGGTGGGGAAAAGCAGAAAACCCTGCCAGAAGCGCTGTCATCTGTTGCCTGCAACTGTGAGAGGGATGACTGTGATCAATTAAATTTTTAATTAAAAAAGAGTCAGAAAGGGAGGAGGCAGAGCTGGAGCTGGGCAGTGGCTTTGGATAGTCTGAGCCTGATGTGTCACTTCACAAGGGCAAGGTGCTGGGTCTGAAGGAGGAGGAAGCTTGGTTCCACTCTTCCCCCTACGATACCTGGTAGTTTCCAGGCTCCCTAGCGCTGTGAGACTATGTGGGCTCTTATGAATTTTCAGGTTCATTTGTTATTGGATGCCAGAATTCTCCCAAGGAATATAGACAAGAAGTGGTAAATGGTGATTAATTTAGACAATGTAAGTAGAGGACTCACGACAGGCTCCCCATGTAATACAAGAAAGTTAACGGCTTGCTGATGTCCTTCTGCGAGTGAATTGTGTAGCCTGGTTGTTTAATGGAGTGTTTAAAAATTGCATTGGCTATAGCCTATGAATAATGTATACAGGAATAATGAAATACCTTACTGGTAAGAGACTGCTGATATGCTGGGGAAATTTCCATCAAATGTGAGAACAATTTGAAAGCACCGTCTTCTTGGGATGCCCTTTATTTATGGCCTTGCTGCTTCAGAGATTGCATTCCCTTTTTAGATACTGCACGTGAAGGTGCCTTCCACTGCCTCTGTCTCTGTCTTCCAGCTTCACCTGACTCCCTTTGCCTGTGTCTGTAAAAGCTCCTGAATTTTGATGAGTTTAGGCATTATTAACTGAGCATGGGGATATTTGTTGTGCAGTCTTCAGCAATTCTAGGTATCTGCACTAAGGCACGTTGCATCAAAAGAAAACAGACACCGGTTTTGTGTTGTGGCAATGCCCCATGATGCAGGAAGCAGAAAGAGGGGCCAGTGATTTGGAAAAAAAGACAGTGTTTCTTTTGCAGTTTTTGGAGCATGGGCTCCTTGCATGAGATAAGCCAGCCCAGAATGTCATACATGGATGTTCAGATTTTGATGGACTTCTGTGCAGTGTGAACGCAGCTCCGATACCTCTAAATTTTTCCATAAATCCTCCTCCAGTGCATAAGGCCTCTGTGTGCTTTGGCCATGAGTAGGCGGGAAGTTGTTGTGATACTAAGCAACTGTATCTTGCTTGACCAAAGAAATAAGAAGATTGAGAAGACTGAGAAGATTCAGCTGCAGGAGGAAACAGGCCTCCTAAAAGACCCCAGGACAAAGCTCAGGCAGGCACGGGAGGCAATCACAGTCTCTTCCTTTGCTGCTTCTTTTGACCATCAGCTGTATTCCAGGAGAAAATAAAATCATGGCTTTGTTTCTCATGCGGGGTTTTGCTCACCTGTACTAAAACACAGAAGTATCACAGCAGGGCAGGTGAACACAATATGTACCTTCTCACTGTCCAGAGCGGCCTCAGCTAAGTGTATATTAAGAGCAGACACCGCTTGTGGAGTCTGTAGCTCTGCACCCTGCCTCTCCTGTGGCTTTGTTATGAGTAACCTAGTGCTCATGCTGCATTTTTGTGTCTGGATTTACACAGTAAAGGCCTGAGTCAAAATGTTTCCTGCCATATGGGAAGTATATTATTAACGTAATTCTAGAACAAAGCAACACGTGATTGATGTTGATATTAGTCAGCTGAGGAAGTGACATCCTCACCTGCAAGGTTCATGCGATGGGTTTTGAAGTCATGTGGTGCTGCCAACAGCAAGTTCCAGGCATAAGGCTACTGGGCAGGAGAAAGAATGGGTTAGAAGAGAGGTTGTATCCTTAGGGTGATCTGCAACTGGCTAAGCAAGAGGATTCACCAAAATGGGAGGGAAGATTTGCACTTTTATTGGCTTGTTTGCTGCTGGGATGTCCCTGGGGAGTGCAGTATTTTTGCAGCTACAGGAAAGGAGGTGTATAAAAGGGCTTAATCTAAACACAAGACAGGTGACAAGAACCACAGAAGAGTTTGACTGATGGCCTAAATGTTTTCAGTAGAACAAATAAAGAGAAAAGGCATCTAAAACTTCCTCCACCACCCAAACCCCATCCTGCCAGCCAAGAAGGGTTTTCAGCAAAGAGGGTCACAAAGGTCTAGGCTGAGGATCATGGTCAAGTTCAACCAGCCTTTCTCAGGGTAGAAACGCTTCTGGCTGACAGTATGCATGAAAGAACAGCTTTCAAAAGGAAGGAGACAGTGCTGTTATGCAGTTTATTCCACTGATACTTCTGATGATCCTATTTTTTTTTTTTTAATGTTTATTTCTTTAGGTGAAGAGTGAAGGCCCCAAACTGGTGCCCTTCTTTAAAGCCACTTGTGTCTATTTCGTCCTCTGGCTGCCAACTTCCAGCCCCTCCTGGTTCAGTGCCCTCATCAAATGTCTGCCCATCTTCTGCCTGTGGGTTTTCCTTCTGGCTCATGGAATTAACTTCTTAGTGTCACACCGGAGCGCCAGCCGCATCCTAGCGGGACTCATATTCTCAGCAGTGGGAGACGCCTTTCTCATCTGGCAGGAGCAGGGCTACTTCATTCATGGTGAGTGTGGTGTCAGTCCTAAAGGGATGCCACGGTGTCCAGCTGTTACCCTCTTTATTTAGTAATGAGTTGCTGAGCCACATGTTTTGTTTATTCATGTACAGCTTAAGCCCCTGGGCAGTGGGAAACACTCATCCCTTGACTAAAATTCATCACGGTTAGAAGTGTCACACCATGGATGAGTCTTTCTCTTGAGCTTCTCTTGAGGTTAGAGAGGTTGGGGCAGGTTTGGTTTCCTGGCACACATTCACAGCATCTCAGCTGGTTGGAGCTGGGAAGGTGGCATGGGGAAGAGATGGATACGCTGGGGCGTATCCATCTGGGAGACAGAATCCCTGGGGAAGAGATGGATACGCTCATGGCACTTGGCAGCTCCCATGAAGCTACAGGAAGTATCTACCTCCTATCTCTCTGCAGGGAAATCTGTTGGTGCTTTGCTACAAGGATCAGAAACAGGACACATGGTACAAAGGTCCTTAGTGGAGAACAGGTGGAGAGGACCCTTATGTTTTGATAGACAAGCCCGTAGCCTGGGGGACGTGTTTAAGTGGATGCTAGAAACCAAAGCATCATAAATCTTGTCCTAATTGCAGGTTCATCAGTATGAATCACGCAGCCTGTTGTACAAGACATGTCTGTTTTGCAAGACATGTAAATTATGGGGAATCAAGGACAAACCTTACCACAGCAGCCTGTCTTCTCTACAATAAGATCCACATCTCTCAGAGCAAAACAAACTTCTTTTATTTTGTGAATTTGCAGGCTAGAACATAATGATTTAGATTAATCACTTAAAGCCACATTGAACCTGCCTGCAGCAGCGCTCCCCTGGCCTTGAACTGTCACAAGAAATCAGCAGCAGTTGGGTCCTTCACTGAACTGACTGGCGGGGTTTCTGAAGTTAATTTAGCCAGCACAGGGATCCACTTAACACCCACCATTAACAGGCTGCTGAGACTGTCCCACTGGAAAATATGATGAGACGCGGGAACTTTTCTGACCTGTGCTGTTGTCAGCTCTGAAAGTCAAAGGCTTATTTTTTCCCCCTCTCATGAGGTCAATGTATAGTTTTATTCTGTGATTCCCACAAGCTCTTTCTTTATGAGAGGGAAGTGTGTGCGATGCCAGATACGAAAGGCCAAATGCTCTGAATCTGGTTTTAATCCTGCTTCCCAAGGGTTTATCCCAATCTCATTAAAAGTTCATGTAAAAATTTTTACTGATTTTGGTGGGGTTTAGATTAGGTGCTGAGGATTTGATCTATCTGGCTGAACCTTGGACACGTTCCTGAGGAGCTCCAGCCTTCTCTAGGCGTGCCATCCCCTCTGTGCTGAGTGTTGGCATTCCCACCGATGGGCCTCCTCCTAACAGGAGTACCCAGCTCAGTGCAGGTCACCTCAGACCCACTGCTTCTGCTTCTGTTTTGCCTCCTGGAGTCGCTCTGTAAACTGTGGCTTGGGAAACATTCAAGGCCTGATTCTCACCATGACCGTTTTTGTACACGGACTGTTCCGAGCTTCTCCATTCCCATGTGGCTGGGATATCTCTGAGTTCCCTCTCCAATTCAGTGCTAGAGGAAGGTCAACCAGTCACAGCAACTCAGTATCTGGTTAATGTGTTTTAATCTGCAAGTAAATAGGATTTTTGACCTTAGTCTCACAACTTAGAAGTGTTTCTTTGTGGGTTTAGACATATTTTCCTTCTTAAGGAAAAGGAAAGCTCTCTTGGAGCATTTTGAAAATCTCAGCCTTCATCCTGGCTGTCTCCTGCTTGCCTCAGCCCGTACTCATCTGAGCTACCATCTTCCAGAGTGAAGCGTTAACATTTGCATTTCATCTGTTAACAAATAAAGCGCACCACCCCACCTCATCCTTCACCTCTTCTGCAAAATGTATTTTCTCCTGTTTAAAACTCAGCAGGCTGCTGTCGCTGACAACTGACAACAGTCAACCTTTTGACATCATTGTTTGTGGGAATTTGAAATTTCAGGAGAATAAGAGGAAATACTAGATAAAAATGTACTTTCTATTCATTTTCTGCATCTTTCAGGCTGAAAAAAAAAAGGGTTGTGAACTGAGCTGATTTGAATAGCTTTTGAGACAATAAGTTTATAAAAGGACATTTGTTCATTACTTTATAGGGAAGTGAGAGCCTGGGAACCTACTCCTGGTACACTTGACTTTTTTTAATTTTTGCTGTTTTGGTCCACTAATAACATGCTGTTTTCCGAGTAGTGTCTTACCGCATGTAGAAGACACTTTACAGGGTGAACATCCACCTCCTTTGACAGCAGGCACTTAGAAACAACGTATGCATTTGGTGAAGAAGACAGGGACTAAGAAAAAGGACTATTGTCAGCCTCAGGGGAAACTCCAGGGGCATGGAGAGGGAAGGAAGCGGACACAGAAGAGAAGGGCTGATCTGCCTGATGTGATTGGGAGGGCCGAACCAAAGGCTGAGAAATGCAACAGAAACGCATCCCCCTCCCTGTGCAGCTGTCCCAGGTTTCCCCAGTTCCTGGCTTGATTTGTGGGCATTGAATCAGGAAACCTGGAAGCTGACTCTCTTGTTTGTGGGCAGCCTCACCAGATATCACGAAACTCCTCCTGCCTTTCTGGGCTTCTGCTTGGCTGGCACATCCTGTCCTCTTCTCCTCCTCCTCCTCGTTTCCAGCTGCCTGCATGAAGGACAATACATATGTCAGTTCCCCATCCCAGAACTCTCCCTATAATGCTGTTAAAGGAAAAACCACTCCTTACTGCTAGGGCGAAGTAACCTTCTTCTCCTTACTGCCCCCAAGGGCTCTAGCCTTTCCTGCGCTATAACACTATGAACAGCTCTTGTCCTAAATCCCTCCCTAGTTTCCTCCGTGCTGTGCCCAATAACTCTGTGAAACATCAACTTCTCGTTGCCTTTCTTTGCGTGTCTCTTCCTTCCCCTTCACACTGTCCATTTTCTCCAGCCTCACCTTGCAGACCAGTTCCCCACTAGCTCCCTCCCTCTTCCATGTTCCTCTCTTATCCCACCATGGCTGAGCTTTCAGTGGGTGACCAGTCTGGTCCTCCTCAAAGGCAGGGAGACACTTCACCTTCTTTGAGCTGCCTCAACACAAGAGTATTAGGATGAAGAAATGTCTGCCAGCAGCAGGTTTTAGTGACTGCCCTTTACACCACAGCATCATGCTTCAAATGTAAACAAGTGTCCTGCTGGGGGACTCAGCTTCCCAGATCCTTTTCTCCATTTCATGCTTTAGAGCTGCATGAAAACTTCCAGCTACTCTCATAACCTTGCCAGGATAAAGTGGGACAGCCTGCAGCTGCACCATGTGTGGATCTGGAACAGAGGAGCTGGACTCAGTTTGGGGCCCTTTATCTACAATTGGCATGACAATTAGTAGTCAGCAGCTATAGCAACACGTTGTGACATTTTTTGTCAAATGGATTAGTGGCAAGTGAATAACATATGGGCAGTACCTTCCAACACCCACATCTGGCATTTCTCAGGGGTGTTGCACTTCAAAGGGAAGCCGGCATTTTATTCTCACTGATTGATTCCAACTAAGGTTCATCTGAATCCTGCAAATAGCCATAAATTGTTGGCACATCACATTGGTGCAGGCCCTGAAATATGCCAGCTGCTTCTTTCCAGCTTAGGTTTCTCCTAGCTATGGGCAGAGATGGAGTAGAAGCCAGATTTAGTCCCTGAGTGCCTTTGGGTTTCTGGCTAAATACGGTCAGGCTTTGTGCCTGGGCTTGGAAGGATTGGTATCTTTTTTTGCATTTTGTTCCTACACTGCTCTGAGTCCAGCCCTCCTGTTCCACACGTGACCTATGCGCAAAACACTTTGGGTAGTTAGAGGAGATGATCTTTGGTCTGCCTTGCCCCCACCCTTCCGTCCAAAGCAGGGGAGGAGGAACCACTTGAAAAACAAGATTTGTTCCTTCTGCAGCAACTTTGTTCACCTGGCCTCTCAGCACAAAAGGCTTGCATCACAACAGAGTTGTACTTGGCTGCAGTTGTGGATGTGCTGGGGCTTTGACTTAGGGCAGGAGCTTGGTGCTAAGGCTGATCTCCTATGCAGGGGCTTCTATATTAAATTGATCCCAAGTGATCAGTATGGTTCCCACTGAAAGTGTTAAGGGTTCTAACACTGCAACGAGATCTAAGCCCATGCTTGTTGCGGTATATTTAAAACCCAGTATAGCCACATGTTTTATCCTGCTACTAACTGCCAGTCACTGATGAAAAGTCACACTTGCTATGTTAATGCCTCTTTCCAGGTCTGCTGATGTTCGCCATCACACACATCCTGTACTCTTCAGCCTTCGGCATGAAGCCTTTGGACCTCAAAGCCGGCTTGTTGATGGGCCTTGTTTCCAGTTCCTGTTATGCCTTCCTGTACTCCTACCTCTCAGGCCCATTCACCTACCTGGTAGCTGTCTACATCGCCTTGATTGGCTTCATGGGCTGGCGAGCGGTCGCCGGTGTGCAGCTGTGCAACGACCTCTGGACATGGACCAAGCTCTCAGCCTGCATTGGTGCGATGCTGTTCATGGTGTCGGATCTGACCATTGCACTTAACGAGTTCTGCTTTCCTGTGCCCTACTCGCGCTTCATCATCATGGCTACTTACTATGCAGCCCAAATGCTTATTGCACTGTCAGCTGTAGAGAGCAGAGATGAAGAGGACTTCAGAAAGAGAAGCTAGGTGGAGTGCCAATAGTCTTTGAACAATGTGGGTTATATCTCAGGTGCTGTAGCTGCATTCACCCCTGAGAGAGATCTCCATTTCTCTAGGCACATTGGTGATGTTGATTTTGCTTCTTTGAAGCATTACCTTTGGGGCTTTTTTTTCAATGGCTTTCTCTGAATACAGCTTACTTCAGTGTGGAGTCCACATCAGAAAGCTTAGGCTGTCCCTGCAGTAGCTACTCATTCAACTTTTCCTCCTTGGAAGTGTGGTACTACTGCATTTTACTTGTTAGTCTTGAAACTGATGCTGAATGTCTGGGAAGAGAAGGGCTGATGGAAAGGAGGTTTGGCCATGCACTGTGCTAGAAGACTTGCTTTCAATAGTAGGCAGACAGGCACAGATGCCTGTTAAAGTCATAGGTAAAAATGAATTTAACCCATGTTTGTCTTTTTTTTGTGCATTACAAACTTAGTACACAAACTGGAGCTATTGCCTCTGCTGAAAGGAAGCCTGGAGGTAGAGTAAAACCAGCAAATCCAGATGAGGGCTGAGCTTTGGAGTCAGTAACAGCATATGAGGCAGCCCCCAGCAGAACCAGAATGAAAGCAAAACACCAAGCAGAGAGCACAGAGCAAGAGGTGCGCTGACATGCAGTGCTGCGTGCTTTGATCGTGGCTGATCACTGCTCCAGGGTAGGTCTGTAAGTGCCTGGCAGCATTGCCACGTGTGGCAGAACTAGGAGTTTTGTGAGATTTCGGTGACACCTAAGTAGTCAGGCCAGTGCATTCTCCCCTGCCATGCGTATGCAGTTGCACGGTGTCTGCAGCCACCAGTGACAGCTGACAGTGACAGCACGTGAGGAACTTTGGTCTTACTAACGTACATCCTAATTGTCAAACAGGAATCTAACCTTTATGCCTTTCTTCCTCAGTATCCTAACAAATAATATTCCAAATACTCATTAAGCATTACAGTTCTGCTTTTTACAGTATCTCTTAAATCTTTGTGTGAGCATTTCCCATGGTCAAGGCCCTGATTTTAGATGTAGATTGTTGTGTTTTGCCAGCTGGTGGTAAACAATCATCTTTGTACCACTGGTTTTTAGAAAGCCCCTTTTCAGCAGAGCTTCCTGAAAAGCACCGTCCTGTGTGTTCGAAGTGCCTGCTGCTTCTTTCTTGAGCTCATATGGACGCAGTGAGTGTGAGAGCCATCAGGACTGGGAAAGCCTGTTTAGTTCTGATCCAGATTCTGGGGTTGGTTTGTCTGCCCATCTGCTGAAGCAAGATTACTTCTGACTTCAGACTCTTAAAAAGAATAAGAAGAGGTTGCCCTAATTTTTGTTCAAGTTCATTTTTGATCATATGTATATTTTTTCTTCTTATTTAGGATATCTAACAGCAAGCTCTGTTTCTGTTTGAAACTGTCTTGAATGTGCTTCTTTCTTCTGTCTGTCCTTACTGCTGCTCCCATGAGCTGAGCTACTTCCCCAATGGCTTAAGACACAAGTGCACTCAGGTGTGCAAAGGAAGCTTGCTGAGGCTTTCTGCACCTCTTCAAACCTACAACCAAAAAAAGACTGCACGTCTCAAATCCATGCATGCCCCAACAGCCCCTTGCACACACTCACGTGGGCAGAGTGAACAGTAGGGGCAAGTAGGGACAGCCCTCCAGACCAGCCTCGTGGGCTGAAAATCACCGTGGTCTCCATACCTAGCATGCCCAGACCACTCCAGGCGAAAGCCTGGCAACGAGTCCCTGGCACAGTCGGCAGAGAAGGAATTCCTCTTTGCGAGGAGAGCAGCAGGGTCAGGGGCCAGCTGAGGCTACCGACCTGCTAGCTGTTCCCTTGGTGTTGAAAGGTGCTAAAGTGGGTCTCCTGCTCCTCCCCAGCCTTGTGTGATGGGACTGAGTACGGAATAGGCATTCCCTCCCTGTGACTTCTGCATTAGTGCATACGCAGCCAGTATTATGAAAATCTAGGTTAACCATCCTGACCCTGTGGAGTCATCTGCTGCTTTTCAGGCAGAGATCAGAGAGGTCAGCTGCATTATTGAGGGGGGAAGCATTGTAAATAGCACAGCCCCGTGTAATCTCTTCCCCATTAATGCTGTTGTGTAATATTGTCAGCATTCATTCACTGGCACACCAGGGCCTGTTTGGAGTAAACTACTAAGGGAATTTAGAGCCATAAAACATCTTCATTCATCAGCATTGCTTATCTCCTAGCCAGAGCTTGAACCCTGCAGTGTAGCTCTCTGCGGATGTCACCTGCTGTTACTCAGCTTCATTGTTTGCAAATCTCTTCCTGCAACAGACTGACCCAGCTAAAAGGAAATCTGAGCATTTGGAGTGAACCACACTGTCCTCCCAGCATGTCAGCAAACAGCACATTTCAGTCTGATTTACAGTTCTTGTCATGGGTCAGTCCAGCACACTCGGTCCTTAGTTGACAGTTCTTCAGAGAAGCCCCCCTCACCCTGAGCCTCCCTTTACTTTGAGGAAAAGGTATGTGTGATAAATTAACCTTTACTTAAAAGATAGAATTTATATTATCTCTTTCTTCCCCTCTAGAAATGTGTAGCCTTCAATGTCCTGAAGATAGCTGATTTGCTTTTCTGTTTGCTTTTTCTTTGTAGCTTTCTTTGTTATCCTGCTCCATCAGCCACTAGATATTTGCAGAAAAGGATCTTTTAAGTGTTATTAGGAGGTCTGCCCTATCTTCTCCACTGTCCATCAGAGGTGCAGTTTCTAGTGGCAGAAGTCTCTGGATGGTGGCAGCTGAGACAGCAGAAACATGCGCAGCCCAAGTGGGCTGTTGTTCCCTTGCTGTCCCCTCACCTAGAGCGGACTGGCTGGAATGCGCCTTGGCCAGCCATGCTGGCTCCATCCCAGTGCTGCAACGTCTTCAGCTTTTCCCAGGAACACGAGGCAGAACCCTCAGCATACAAAGTCAGGGAGAGTTCTGGCTGGCTTAGTGGTATGCCAGTGAAGGCTCCCAATCTTCAAAATCTCTCTCCTGCTCTGCATTCCTCCTTTTAATCCATATTACTTGAATAAGACCATTTTCCTGGAGGACCTTTTCTGCTGGGAAGAAACCAACTGCTGCAGACACTGATTTCACGCAATTCTTACTTTCATGAACCCTGAGAAACACCAAGCCGTTGCTGACAGTCTGTTAAATATCTTTTCCTGGGATTAAAACTGTTCCCTCAGCCCCAGGGAGGTCAATCTTCACTTTGAAAGGGAGCAAACCTTCTTGTTGAGGAATTACATGACTGACTGTGGCACTGCCTTTGTGGACCTTCTTGTCCCTTTGCACTGTAAAACTACGTGATTTGATCCATTCTTCTCCTTTTCAGAGGTACAGTCTTTGAGAAGCACCCAGTCTTTGGCCCAGGGACATTACAGAGGGAATGAAGCACCCCTGTGATTTAGTGTGCCTGGCCCCAGCAGTATCAGATCCTTTACTTGCTAAGTACAGAAGCTTTCTTTTCACACTGCTGTATTCAAACACTACTCTGCAATTCCCATCTGTGGTCACTTGAGGTTACACACATGGTCCAATTACTTTTGCTCTCTTTCCTTTCCATAGTTATCACCTTCTCGGAGATCCTTTAGCTCCTTATTTGTACATATAAACCATGTAGCACTTTTATTCCTTATGTTTCTTTCTGTAGATATATCCTCCTCGCACAGAACTCCCAGTGAAGTCAAAGAAGCAATGCTAAGTGCAACTGGTTTTTAAATGCCAGCAAAGATTCTGGGCTGTGCCAGTCACACGGATGTCAGCAGGGTGAAGCTGGTGTAGAAATGGCAGGTTGAGAAGAACAAAGACAGAGGATTTTAACAGCTTTAATCCTACTCTACCAAGAAAATTGTATTCATGCTTAATACCTGACTTCTTACATCTCCATACTGAGGCAACTGTAAGACCAACTGGTTGAAGAATTACTCTAACATGGCTAGATTCTAGATCGCTGAAGGTTTCATGTTGTGATCAGTGGAGGTAATTGACATATTTTTACAAAAGTATATAAAATTCCTAGGACAAACTTTGAAGAGCCGCTAGAAAATTCTGCAAAGTTTTCTGGTCCCATAGTTTGACACTAACACCTGTTTGTTTTCAGCTTGCTATAATGGTAATTTTTTGAGCTGTTCTGGAAAAAGCAGATCAAAGCAAACAGCAACTGTACAGCTCAGTGGCAGGTGCCTCTTTCTCTTTGCTTCATTTCTGGATGCAGACAGGGGCTCTTTTAAGCAGAGGCATCATAACTGTGTTGAGGATGGGAAGTTGCTGACTTCTCATGACAGAAGTCCTTCTGGGTACTTCTCCTGCCTTTTATCCATGCTTGCTCCTTTTGTGGCCTTGGGTAAGTCACTTAAATTTTCTGGGGCCAGGTCCTCATCTGGTGTAAAACGGCCCAAGTGTCTGAGGGCCAGTGCTGTGCCAAGTCACAACAGCAGGGGACCAGACCCTCACCCCATTTCCAAAAGGGGATATTAGCACTTACCTACCTCACAAGGATGCTGTGAGGATTAATGCTCATAAAGCACTTCAAAGATGTAAAGTGCTATATAATTCCCAAGTATTATCCTACCTTAGTGTTAAAAATGCTTTTAGGGATCTGCAGGACTTACTTAAGGCATGTGAACGTGTGACTGGCTTTTCAGTTTGTATCAGATGGAAAGCAAATGCAAAAATATTTATTCATACTGGTTAATAGGATGGGCTTAGCTGCACTTGAACTCTGAGGAGATTTTAGCGTAAAAATCTGAACTCTAATTACAGTTTTGCAAATGGTTTTTAGTTCTTCTAAAAGCCTCAACCAAATTCTTAAGATTTGAACCTTGCAGCCTGACTATTAGCTAGAATAAATCTAATCCAGACAAAACACAGTGCTGTCACAGTCTGCTATGGCTGTTGAAAAGACTGGAACATAAAATGAAGGCATTCTGTTCAACCTTCATTCTGCAGAAGGTCAGCTAGGTTTCATGGGACAACTTGGAAAGGGATGTTTAATTTCTGTGATTGTGGGTTTTACTGGCTTTAAAATCAGCAGTGAAGGCCTTAATGGAATCAATAAGGTTGGCACATACTTATTGAATTGCTTCCTTTTCACCTCCATCAAAGAAACAGCAGGTTCTGTAGCAATGGAAGTGCTTGTACCACCAGTCCGAGGGCCCAGAACAAAAGTTGATCTAGAAATACAGCTCTAAACCATCACCATGTTCTCAACTAGTATAAAAATGTCCCTGTTCACTGATTTCAAATCTGGACCACAGCTAGAAACTACTTAGTTCTGGTAGCACTAGCTGCTGTACAAACACAAATGAAGGCAAGGACTTCCTCACATCAAGGAACGTGAGCTGTGCACATGTGAAATGGACCGTGATTTTGAAGCAGCTGCGGTAAAATCTTATCTTAATATGAACTCAAAAGCAAACACAATGCAAATTTTTGTGGTTTCTTTAAAATGTTTGATGGGGTTTAGTTTTCTTAGTTTGGAGGAAATTTTCTTAATGTTATTTTATTTTTGCTCTTACTGTCAAGAATAAATATATACTACTCTACAAAGACTACAAATGAAAAAAGGTGGCCAGTTGACAGGAATGCCAAAACTTCTGTGGCTTGTATAATTTCTGTGGTGACACTACGCTGCTGTAGGATGAGCCACTGGAGTGGTGTGATGGCTCAACAGCAAGGCTGAAGCACAAGGCCAGTCTCATACAAGAGGGATGCAGGGGCTGAGCTACTGAGACTGCAGTGGGAGCATGACTGGGCCAATTCAGATCGGATTACCTGGAAGTAAAAGAAACCTTTTCCTGATAGATAAAAAACAAGAAACCAAAGCCAGCCCGTTGGGCGACGGTGCTGAGTCAGTGCAAACACACGGATCTAGACCTTGTTTGTGCAGGCTCCTGCTGGACCAAGCCTTGCTCCCAATTCACCTGGGGAGGCTTGCCCCAGGTGCGGTGCTGGTAGGGTCAGGCCAGCAGAAGCTGGCGCTTTATTAAATAAAACTCCAAAAGCTAGAAAACAAACAAAAAAACAGGAAGGAAAAAGCAAATGCCATTGGGTAAGTGGTAGTTCTGCCTGGCTGAGGCCGCAGACTGGCTGGTCTGTCCTGAACACTAATCTCCATGTCTTGTACCCATGCGAGCCTCTTGCTCCAGCCCCTCTCCCACGCATTCCAGGCAGAGTGCACTGAAAGATGTGACCGAAGCAGCTGCTCCCTCTCAGGGAGTCAAGCATTTTGCCATGTCTGAAAGTCTCTAGCACTTACTTCCTTTACCGTGATTGTAAAGGTCACCACATGCAGTACGGCCACTTGATCTGGGATCTTTTCTTAACACATTTTTATGCTGATTTTACTATTTTAATTCTTTGTTTGGAATGTATTTTTTTCTCATTTCCTCTGTGTGTAACAGCAATTAAAAATATTAATTTACTGGGTATTTTTACTGTGCAGATACAATGTCTCCTTGCTCATTTTGTTTCTGTGACAGTTTCAGCGTGGAGTATGTAGCCAAATGAACCTCTGCGGCAGGCAGTTTTCTGCCACTGTTAGGCCCATCGGTTGTGTGGCTCTGCAGTGGAGCTACCCAGCTCCCCACTAAAGCAAACTGCCACCGTCACAGCCAGCTACAGCGTTCCTGCCTGGGGAACCCTGAAACACAGCCGCATGCACCCTGCAGAGCACATCAAGCACAAACCGACCGGACACCACTGCGAGGACGGCACCTTACTTGTGTTATAACACGTCCCGGGTGCCCTGGGACGTGGAGCCCTGAAGCACGCTTGCCCCTTGTTGCTACAGCCAGTCCTGCATACAATGGCCATTTGTCCATCCTTCCAGGGCGAAGGCAGCTTGCTGCAAAGGATTGCTCTGGGAAGGCTGCTCGCCGCCCAGAGATCCCAGACAAATGGCCAAGTCTCTCTTCCCTTCAGCCCCAGCAAAATTTTCAGGAGGAAAAAGTAGGCTAGTATGGACATTTTTCTCTGGTTGGGGATCTCATGCCAGTTTCTTCAGCTGTTTGATGCAGTGGCACAGATATTTGGTTTCATTAATCCTGAACCAGGCCATCTGTCACCAGTGGAACAGGTTTCAAGGATTTATAGCGCAGAAACACAGAGTGTGTAACTGCGCCCAGTCCATTAAATGGATCTGCCCACAGGCTTAACAGACACTCCTTCATACTCCTCTTCTGAAGTGGAGTGGTTCCTGAGAATGAATCAGTACCAGGGAGAAATACTACCAAATTCTTTTCAAAGCAGCCTAAAAGGGTTAATGACAGGGTGCTTCTTTCCTCTTTCTTTAATTTAGCCTTTTACAATTCCTTTCAAAAACTTAGAGGCCTGCTGGGAGGAGCATCCTGTTTCCTCACTCCTCCTTCCTAGCTCAAGATGGAACAAAGGTAGCAAAATAATCTCAGACTGAGTGTGTGTCTGGCTGGCCACTGCTATGGCTCGTGTAAATATTCACTCTAAATTAAAAGAACCAGCACCAATATATATGTATGCATATTTATCTATCTGTCAGTCTGTTGATTCTTCAATGGTTCAGATATTCTGTAATTCCTTATCTAGTCTTGGCCACCAGCAGTGAAGTTCCTGGACCCTTCTGGACCTCAAGTTTTACCTTCTACGGCCAGCTTTTTTACAAAGTGCCTCCCTCATTTGCAAAGCTGCAGACTGTATTTACTTTCTTGGTATTGCAAGGATGTAAGTACTTCAGATTTATGGCTTACTCTATGTTTGTATATAATCTGACTTAATGAAGCCTAGATCATCATGGAGGTCCTGCTGGGCTGTCTGGGGACATGGAGACAGAACCCAAGCCTCCTTTTGAACTCAGAAATAGGATTCTCTTTTACCAGTGCGGAAGCAAACTGATACGTACAAGAGAGAACTTGCAATCTTTGGCTCCTTTTATTACCATTAAGACACATTAGCAGATGGTATTAGAAACACCACCTTTAACATGCACCCTGCTGTCTGAAACCACTTAGAGGGAGGGAAGACAAAACCATCAGGAGCATCCCTGCTAAGCAGAAGCCCCACTCTATCAGCTGGTTTAACCAAGCATTACAAAAGCCACGGGCAGTTGCATTTTGAGCCACACAAAGTACACAGCCACAGCAACGCTGGTCTGCATGCTGGACCAGGCAGAGCTAGTTCAACTAATCACATCTTGTGTTTTGACTTCTGCAAACTTTCTGTCACTGTGTCCGGGAGTTTTGTATCATCTTTTTCTTAAGAAATAAAAAAATTAAAAGAGGATTAAGTGCCATAATTGCTGCAACAAACCCTATGTTTTAAGTGCAAGTCTCACACAAAGTTCTGGCTAAAAAGCTTTATAAAGCTTTCTACTGTATAAAGGAAAGACTTGTCTGGTTACAGTTTTCATAGGAAGTGAACAGTTCAAAGTTAAGAGACTTCTCATTTTCATTCTCATTTCCCCTTGTTCAGTTCATCGCTCTTCCAAATTATTCCAAAGACTCTGGGTCTAACAGGCTTTGTGTTCTTTGCAACCTACCACCTCCCAGCCTAATGACAATGATATTCACCCCTTCTGAACTACAACAGCAGGAAAGATGATGCTGTGTGTCACAGAGGTGGAGCAGTGCCCTAAGAAAAAGGCTACGACTGAAAACATGGCTAAGCAGAAGAATGCAAGCATCCTTCCTTAAAGTAGAGAGCCAGAAGAGCATACATTAAGAGGAGTGGAGACAGGCATTTGAGAAACAGATGTTTATCTCCCCTGCAATCAGCGTAGAAATCAGCAACTGAGACTCCTGCACAGCTATTTGAGTCGGCAAATTTGCTCATCACTCAGTAGTCCTTTACCCTTCAACAGCCTGTCACCAGGTGAAGATCACTGAAAGTCTCTGTCAAAAATATCCCTAAACGAAGTGTTTCAAGTCCTGGTGTGAAGAAGCTCTCAGCCTAACAAAGAGAGCTTTCGCAGGAGGTACAATGTTCTCCAGCCTGCAGCACCTGACTCCAGGCAGTAACTAACCCCTTTCCAAAACTAAAATCAGCAAGAATATGGTTCCCGAGACCTAAAATAAACCTGCACTTAAGCTCAATTTGAAGTGAAGTCCTTATCTCCTCAAGTCAGTTTTACAGCCTCTTATTCTGACTTGTGCTTTACCCCCTCACTCCGCTGCTAACAGGCCCTGCAGCAGAGACTGCCTAGGCCAAGGTAAGGGAGAGCCCGAGGAGGCCTCAGAAATAGGCTCCCATTAAGGAATCTGAATATATATTAGCACCTCACCCACAGGGTGCTTTTGCAAGCTTTGTTCCTTAGCAGGCTCTGCTTGTAAACAGGTTGCGCCGAATACCTTTGAAGAGGTATGTTGCTACTGTAACAGCCCTTCCCTCAACAAGCTCTGTGTGGGAAGGCAGAAGGTAAGTCCTACCCAGCAATCAGATCTCCGAGGGGAGAGAAAGCTGTTCTCGTGCCCCTCAGGCCTGCCTGCCCTCCCGAACCCGGCTAAGCCGCGCTGCCAGGGCTCCTCTTGCGTCAGCCTGGCTGGCACTGGTGCCAGGCCAGGGAAACCTCCCTCTGATTTTAGGGACTAGGAAAGTGTCCTCCAGCTGTGGCTTGGAACTGTGGCTTCAGGGAGGGGTGTATCAGAGAGTGCAGAAAGTGGGAGACTCAGGAACACCAGGAATCAGTCTTTTAGGTGGGCAGTGGCTGGCTTCAGTGAAAAAAGTGCTGCATGTATCCTCCACGCAAAGACAGAAGGGTTTCCTTGAAAATTAGAGCAGGAAACCAGCGTGTTACATCCTTTCCCTCCACTGACCCACACTGAGCTACTTCCACATTAGCAGAGAGAGCCAAACCCTGGGGGGAGCTCAGCAGTTGTCAGCAGGCTGTCCAGAAGCAATGATCACAGACAAAAATAACCTTAAAAGATCTTTCCAAATATAGTCCCTCATTATTGGTGCTGTATCAGTTTCATTTCAAGCTGTGCCTGGCAGTGTCTCTCTTGTTCCTTTTAAGAAAACACCAACAGGTCCTGAGGCACCAGGGCCTTTCTCTAGAAAGGGAGAATGGAGGAAAGGTACTTCAGTGTCAGGACAGACAAAAGGATGGACAACTGTTGCTCTCATATGTTTAACCTTGAAAGCTCCCTTGTTAATCAGTCATAAGCATGGTGAGCTTACAGGGGCTGATGAAACTCACAGGACACAGCTGTTTCAAGGCACTGCTGCACATATTGTAAGACCACTCTGCAAGCTCTAAGTTTGGGCATGGTGGCATGGGGAAATGATATGTGCGTAGTGGGTTACTGTTAGTAAAACCTCAGTCCATGCACCTGGAAGTGTTCCGTCTCACAGGACCAATTTGAGCCAGCTGGAACCAAGCTGTGTATTACAACCTGATTGAAAACTTTGCTGGGTGCTTCCAGCATGGAAAAAAAAACAGAGAAGGGAGAGAGGAATATGAAATGTCTGGCTTTCTTCCTTTTTGTGTCTTGGAAATTTTTACCAGCTTTCATACAATGTTGGCAAAATCCTGCCATTTCACAAAGGAAGAGAACAGATTTACCCAGTGCAGTGCCGGTGGTATTTGCAAAAAAAGCATGAAACTGTTGTCAGAATGCATCAGCTGACTGTTTGGAGGTGTGAAGTATGTGATAGGTGCAGAGCCTATCACTGCAGAACCAGTCCTTGCTTAGGGACTGGAAAATGGCCATATTTGCTTTTGGGACATCTAGGGAATTCATGAGACCTGCTAACCAAAATATGGCATTTTAAGGGACTCATTACTGCCTTCAAGCAACTGAAGACAAATCTCAGTAACTTCAGAGAAAGACAAAGTCAGAGTTAGGCTTCTTGGATAAGAAGGTAAGTTCTTACAACATGGCCCTTGCATCTCCAGTTGCACTAACTACAGACCAAGCGATCTTTTCTTCTGTGGGACAAGGATTAGAACCAAACTGCCCCAGAGAAACATGAACCACAGTGCCAGCCCCAGTAAGTGCACTTGTCCTGGTAAATAGCAGGTGTAAACCATACTCAGAGACATTAAATCTATGATTATTCAACCTGGAGGGAATCACTCAGAACAAATCACAGTGGCTGCAAATCTGACTTACCACAGATGATCAGCTTGAAGCTGCAAGTTGTAGGGATCATAAGCAGACAGATGCTACTTGTTGAGTTGAACCACAACTAGACTTGGATTTGATGCTAATATTGCCCTTGTACAGGGTCCTTGTTGGGTGGGGGGTGTGGATGAAAGCGCAGCTCATGGCACAGTCGTTGCCATGGCTCATACTGTGGTTCTTCAATGGGGCAATGAAACAGGAAGCACAGTCCTTCCTGGGATACTCCTTCATCTTGAAGTCAAAACACTGCTGAGGACAAAGTCACTATGGGCTGCTTCACGCTGCACTCTCTGTTGCACATGCAAACACAGAGCCAGCACCAAGACAGAGTCTTCTCCTGCATGAGCGCAAATCCAAAGAGCTTGGGTATGAAATTTCATGACCTGGGCCTTCTTTCCCGCCAGGGAAAACTCAGTGAGGAGGAAGAATGAATAATATGCAATGTTACCCTCATCATCTGACCAGTGTACCTATCTCACATGTAAACAAATAACAAACTCAAAAACAAGAGAAGAAGGAATCAGAAATCTCATTCTCCCAATAGTCTTCTATGCAGCTGTAAGCAAGCAATTAATTTCTTTGTTTCTTGATCTGTAAATAAGGTGTCAGGTTTTTGCTCCATAGGGATATATCCATGCCTTCTCTCACTTATACCATTAAACTGTAAAGTGCTTTTGGATATTTGGCTCCCAAGGCGCTTTAGAAATGCATGATTAAATTACACCCAATTATAAACCAAAGCAGGTGATCTTGTAAAGAAAGGCTTATTGCTTTGCTGGCATTGCTCTGAGGCATTAATAGTCTACAGAATGCTCTAGGGAATCAAGGGGAACTGCATGTGCAATTTAATTTCTGTTGTCCACTGCAAATCTTCCATTTTCAGCCTGTATTTAAACACATTTCTTGAAGTCTTTATTATCTCCCTTTGCATTGGCACGGGGTCCCATCAGGTAAATCCACAGGATCCTAAAAGTAGCACTATATGGCAAAATTCTCTTATGAGACCACATTCTCAGAAAACAGCTGTATCTCCTCCTTATCCTTCAGAGTTTTTCTACCATCTCTCAGCTTTGTGCAAATAAACCTTGTGACTTGCCATTTGTAATGAAGAATAGGAAAACAATTCACATCTGCTTGTGTCCTGCCTGAAGACAGGGAGGCTGTTATCAAGGGAATGTACTGCAAGGCACAACCAACCTAGCTTTTCCTCCAATTACTACTCTTTTATATTCACGTACACACACAGAAGTTACTGTAGTTATTTTAGATTCTGTAAGATCCAGGCCTAGAATACTTCCATACAAGAACATGACTGCAGCCACGTAACTGGAAGTGCTCTTTCTCAGCTGCACATGTAACTGAAGTCATATGCCTATGGTCTAGTTGTATCGATCAAGGAAGGCTGATTATTAGATACAAATATGCAGTGTGACCCTTGATTACTCATTTTAGTGTATTATTCTGTTGTTTTAATGTATTGCCCATTACTCTTAACGGGATTAGAAAACTTTTAGCAGCATGTGGATAGGCTTCTGAAGAAATATATGCATATTCTGCTAATATATATTAATACAGAGTTTGTTTTATATTACGATATTGTTTATTACAACAGACATAGGCCAAGCAAAAAAAAGAATGATTTGTATCTCACTATTTAGAGTACTGCATTCTGCTTTGCCCCAGACTGGGCAGAAGGATCACTTACCATTTTGATTTGATAAGCTGAGGCATGTTCAGTTTTGTTTGGGAGGAACTGCTAATGAGACACCCTTATTACTGATTAGGTCTGAACAGGGAGCAACTGAACAAAGGAGAAGGCATTTAGCTGACGGGATGACTTCTGAGTGTTTAATTTAACGTGTTTTTTAGGGGCAACTTATAGCTCCTGGCCCAGAAACACTGTCAGTCTCCTACATGTGACAGATTTTTTAGCTTTTCATTTAGGAAACAAATCCCAGTCAGACTGGATATATGCTACAAGACAAATTACTTGTAACACCAATCTTTTGTTATGATAATATCACCCTTTCTACAAGGATAGTCCCTGCTGTTTGGAGTTTTAATTTAAACAGCATCTGTATGAACTGCTATGTAGTGCGCTACACATGTATGTTGTAAAAGGAAGCCTGGTGCTGAAGAGATTGTCATCAAAGGGGTGGGATAGGAGAAGGTATTTTTGTATCTATACCCCAGGTGGGGACCTGAGGTGATGGATAGGTTAGTGATATACCCAAGGTCACAACGGCTGCCTGAGCTTAGCCCACAGTCTTGCATACAAGAGCACCCATCTTCCTCCAGCACTGTCATGAGTTTTTATCCTTACCTCTGTCTTTGGAGGTGTGCTGCTGCTCCTGTGAATCCAGAGGGTGAGTGTCCTCAGTGTCATTGCAGGGAATGACTCATAAGTATTTCCTCCCTGGGAGCAGATCAGTGACAGTGTACTTATTGCTGTAGACCTTCTCTGAGGCTGTGAACCACATGTCGGTACTGACATCACATTTCAGGATACCATAATCAGTCTGCTAGTAGTCTTCTACATTTGAGCTGTGATTTAGGGTCACAGTGTTCAGGACTTCTTCAACCAGCTGCAGATTAGTGAGCGGTCAAGGGAAATCTAAGAATTAATGAGCACATTTTAGTATTGTTTGGGACTCTCCCTCTGTCCTTTTCTGACACAAAATTTTTCACTTCAGCTCCTCCCTTCCAAAGTCTTTGTGTGTCTGGGAGTACTTGTTTCCTTGATTTTCCTACCCTGAGGAACCTGAAGACCAATTTGCCATGTGTGTGTAATTCCCTTCTGATGAAGAATTAAGGCTGTTTGTTAAACAACACTCTCTGAAAAGATGACAAGTACAAAATACACTGCAAAGGTCCCTAACCCCCAGCAGATCACTATACTAATAGGAATCTCTCTAAGGAGCAAGCCAGCCTGCCTCCACTTGGCTGTCATAGACCCACTTGCAATGGAAATGATGTCACTAGACTGCCGAGGGGACACTGTGTGTTAGTGCTGTTACCGAGATTTGCCTGATCAAATAATGGCATGAAAAACAAGGCAGCATTTGGGGATGTCTAGAGCAATAACTGCTTCATCCTTTACCTCCACACTGGACAAAGCGGGTAAAGTGCCAGCAGTACCTTCCTTATCCCTCAGCTCTGAACCATGCTGTTCACCTGCTTGACTAACTGGTTCTGAGCTAGCGCAAAGGTGGGATTTGGGAAACAAGTGACAAGAGGTATGAAAATCCTTTCTGACCAGGGAATCTTTTGCCCCTTTAGTGCAACTATAACATTTGGAGCACTCCATGGCATTTTTTGGATAAGGGGCGTGTATGGTTGGTAGCGTTTCTTTTTTTTCCAAGAAAAAACCAACCTTCCCAACTCTAGTATTGATGTGGAAATTGTGTGACATTTCCATCAGCAGAGGAATACCTCCTGTAGACACACAGAGGTGACTGAGATACTCAAGTTTGCTCTATGCTGTCCCTACAACTTGCATTTGAATGTTGTAAAGGGCTTCTCTGTAACTATTTTTGAGGATGATCTGGTACAGGTCAGAAACAAATCTCTCAGTGCTGTGGATAAGGACTGGGAATGGTTCTTGCCCTCCCTTTTCTTCATATGCCTTCTTTTTGCCACATGACTGGTGAGCCCTGGGCAGACAGATGTGCAGCTGTAACATTCTGCTTCCTGACTTGGGTGGCAACAGAAACAAACCACATCTTTGAGCACAGAAGGGATATCTATGTCTACAGGAGCGACTTGTGATTAGCCTGATAGAAAAATATTACAAGGACAGCAATCCCAGAGATCTCTTCAAGCTGTAAAGGCAACGGCAGGTTTTGCCCCCAGCAACATGCATAGAACTGGCTTGGCTTGGGAGATGCCACATAAACCTTGTGCTACAGTTCATTAGTTTGGTCATCTTGAAAACTGAGGGAAAACAGCTGGTGTGATACAGATAAACTTGCACAGTAAACTGAAAGATACGTTCTTACACTGGGGCTGATTCTGCATGGTACTGTAGAGCCTCAGCTTCTGCAGAAGTCTAGGCTGAAAAAAAAAAAAGCACAGAAATTGCCCTTAGCCTCTACAAAAATGAGCTAAACATGCATTTTAATAGAAATTGTACCTCAGAAAGGACAGTGCTGGGACCTCAAGTGTTGTCTTTACAACCTGATCACTCCCCTAGGTTACTCAAGGTTTAATCAAGAATGATTTCACTTCAGTTAGCATGAACTGTAGTTGCATGCTCGAAAAATTCTGCTTCCCATGATGAATCAGAGAGCTTCCTAATGTTTTACGGTTTGCTGAACACTGTTGATCCAGCTGCAGAAGGCTGGATTGTGCAGCTGACAAACTTGGCGCGTGCAGAAGTCCCTCTACCCTAACCACCACAGGGAGGCTTATAAAAAGACTAGCCATAAAAATAGTAAGCAGTTCGGCAGGACTTCATGAACCTAAAGCGCTGCCATGAGTTTTCTCCAATAGTCAACTTTTAAACCAAAGTGACAGTTCATGTGATAAAGGCCAAAGGACAACTACAGCCTCCATAGCCCTGCAACTGTATTTCACCAGATGTCCAAGAAAACTCTAATTGCAGGATTTCTCTTCTGACAGGGAAAATTATATGAATGTATGGTGCTGTCCCAGCAGAAACCACCATGTGTCTCTTCAGCCTCACAGTCAGATCAAATCTATGGGGGGGATAAAAGAAAAACAGAGAGAGAAAAATTTAGAAATTAAGAGAGTGAGAGATTGGACAGAAAAGTAAAGCCATTCTTCAGTCTGTTGAGTTGTGCTTGGAGAAGTGAATGACTGAGACTGGAAAGAGAAACCTCCAAACTGTTTTAGCAGAAGACAGTGTACGGGTTGCAATGTTGCCAGCTCTTTTCCTAATACCTGTACCACCAGAAAAGAAACATTAATGCCTCAGCATTCAACATCTTAGTGATGAGCATCTATTCAGGACAATTTCAGTTGAGGAAGGTGGAACAGGAACATTTAAATGTTCATGTAAAATGTGAATGAGAACAAAGAAAAAGAAGAGGCAGCTTAATGCCTCATTAGATGATTTGACTGTCCACCTTCTGCCACGAACAATTTTGTATAATGTCTGTTTCTCACAGGACTTCTCATACTCTTCAGTACAATACTGCAGATTGCCATTCAACACCAGAGAAGTTTGTCTGGAGCCTGCAGTCTCTCTGGGATTTTTTTGGGTTTCTATCAAGCCTGAATGTCCCTCTACTCTATAGGAATCAGTACTATATAACATGACTCATGAATCATGCATCTTTTCTTGCTGGCATTACTGCTACTGGGGGCAGCCAGCATCATGCTTTGTTACCTGTGAGTATCTTAGACATAAAAAGTCTGAATTTCCTAATTAATAATTAAGCAATCATAAGTCATAAACAATAAAGATTTAAATACTTTGTTACCTCAAACAGTAAGCTATCTAGGGATTTCATGACAGGTCATGATACTTTCATTATCAAAACATAATTAGTGTCTCTGAAGCATGACCTCTGATAATATTATTTCAACCTCAGCATGCTGGCACCTGACTGTTCATCCCATTCAAACTGAGTGCCTGAAAGAATTATAATCCTGTCTCAGTACCACCATATTTACAATAAACGGGTATTTCAAACATGATGGTTTATTTGCTGTAGTACCTACCCTCCTAACCCATATTCATACTACAGTGTCCACCAACAGGAATCAGAGAATCTTCCAACAGTGACCTCTGTAATTATATGTGAGATTTGATGAGAGAGGTCACATGGTTGAAGAAACAACTGCCATTATACCTGATGTACTCATCTAGGGGACAGTTCAGCAAGAAGGATGGCAGAATGATTTTAATTTGGCTCAAGGACTGCACAGCTTGTGCTGGTCTCCATCTCCTCTCAGCACCTCCGAAAACTCAGCAGAAAGAAGAAGAGCTGTGATGTGAAATGTGCAAGATGAATTTGATAACCCTTTACAAAATGAGGTATATTTTAAAAACAAAATAAAGTAACATCTGATAGATGGGAGTTCCAGCTGGACAGATACTGCAGGTCTTACCTGAAGGTGGCATTGCTAGAATTCCTTCCTGTAACTCCACTGCTTCTCTCATACCAGCTTCATTCACAGCTCTGGTTCAGAAGCAGTATTTGTCTCTCCTGCAAGCCTCCCACAGTGTAAGTGGTACTAGAGATAGGGATCTTGGTGCATTTTGTCCATTTCTTGGTGTCCTCAGCTCACATCTCTAGTATGTATCCTGACTGCACATCTTCCTGGCCTGGTTCCTGCCAGGCTAAGGAAATGCTGGAGTTGGAAAAATCCACCACCTTCAGCAGTCCTGGAGGCTCTGTGACAGCAGCAGAGCTGTGACACGCTACTGTACCTGCAGGCCTGTGCTTGCATATGTGAATACAGAGCTGCTTCTATTTCAAGATGCCAAACCTGCAAGATTTTAGGGTAAAAGGTGCCTTAATAAACAAAACAAATGCAATTCCTAAAAACAATGCAGTTCCTAAAATGGCACATACTCTGTTCTAAGGTTGGCCATTTAAGAAAAATCCTCACAACATTTGACACGATACCAGCTGAATTCAGCTTGGAAAGGGCACCTTCTACGAACACTGAGCACCACTCATTCTCCATGTGTGTTTGGGAGAGGTGTCTAGCATTAAAAGTTTGCTTCTGTCTCTTCCTAGCTGACTGGTGATCTCTGCGGTACTTTTCCTACAATCAGTCTGGTATGGCTTTGAGTGCCTGGTGTCTCTTCTTGTTTAATAAATCCCTCTTACAGTCCTGTGTAAAGTGGACAGGTGCTAGCTGGACTGCCTGGGTTAGTGAATTTGCTTACTGGCTTGCAAGATCCTGATAATGTTCTTCAAGTTCATTTGCCAAAGGTTATGGTACGTCTAATAAATAGTCATTTCTGAAAATACAGATCTTGCTTTTTGCTCTTTAGTCCACCTTGCAGCAGTGTAGTTAGATCTCCATAATATGTAAGAAGAGCAAAAGATGGGACATTAAAACATACCTGCAAATGAATTTTTAAGCAAATGAATAGAGTTGCATATCCAAATCCACATTCTGCTCTGAAGTCCCAACTAAAATGCAACGACCTCCCCCTGCCCTCTGGAACCCAAAGAAGTCAACCAGTGCAGCATGCCGTAACAAACTTAATGCTAATGGCTTTTATACAGAGCACTCACATGAGCACACAGGGTCATAAGAAATATAGTGCATATGGACAGTACATATTCTCCTAGGCCTAATGTGAAATAACGCAAGTCTTCAAATAGGAGAAGAATCATAGCTTCAGGCTTTAAATTGTTTTTGTGTTGTCTTCTGATGTAAAGGAACCTGAATGCTTTCCCATCTTAGTAACTATTTAACCTCAAGGCTCTCGTCTACTACATAGAATTCTCTCATTTTTTAGCTATATCCACTTCCACACTTGGCCAGGTTTTTTTCTAAATTATGTGCACCTCCTATGTCTCACTCCTGTACCTATGACAAGATTCCATCAATAGTTTAAGTTATTTATTGATGGCCTCTGACAGCCTTTTATTTTTAAAATGCTTTGGTTATATGGTCATATAGAGTAAGAATTGGCACAAAATAATAACTGGCACAAAATAAATTGGCACTGAATAAGTGGCACAAAATAAAATCTGCCCATTTCAGCATTTCTGAGGCTACTGTAATCCTCTGGAGTTTGTCTGAGATTTTGATCAGTCCAGAATTAGGCATAGATTCTTTACTACTAAAAATCCAGTATTAAAATAAAAGAATGTAAGCAACTTTCATGAATTCCACAAGTTTTCTCTTATTTTAAAAGGGCTGATGGAGGACTGATGAAAGGAGCATAGTTACATGTATGAGAAATTATTTTCTTTGTCATACATGAGGGCCTTTGGCAACATATACATGCACATTCAGCACTGAAGGTGCCTTAGAGCACCTTTCTCATGTTGATCCCTTCTGTTTGCATATACTCAATTCCCCCTAGGTGAGAATTTCTTACTACATCCTTATTTTAATAGTTACACATTTTAAGGGAATAATATCACACTTTCAGACACTTACAATATAATTACATTTACAGCCAACAGTATTAAGGCCTTCCTTAATCTTTAGTTAAGCTGTAAACAAAATAAGCCAGGCTGGAATTTGCCCCAGTCCCTCAGACTTCAGTCATAAATGCATAGATCTGATCATCACATACACGTTTAGGAAAACTAGACATTAAGCAGTAAAAGAAACATACTGATGGGATCCTTTGCAACGAGAGGTTGAGGGCATACTGAGAAGTCCAGGGCCTGCACAGTTCACAGCTATCACAAGGACCTCATTCTGTATCCTCCAGAAAACCATCCAGTTTGGATCTGGTACCTACAGACACACATGTTGCAATTACACAGCTTTCACACATAAAAGTGTTCCCAAGTACTCACTATTTTTTTTAATTGTTTTTGGGTTGAGATAAACGAAGAAGAAATTTCAGCTCACAGACTGCTGTAGAACAGTATAAATTTCAGGGGTTCAGGAAGACCCTGAACTAGGTCTAACATTCACTTCTCCAGTGGTCTGTTCCACTTTCATATCTCTCTCCCTAAGAAGGGGATAAAATTTTGATGCATATAGTAAGAGGAAAAACACATAATTTGCTTTCCACTAGATTATGGTCTATAGCCTGGTATAATCATACATGCTGGGGAAAAATATTCTCATGTCTTGCTCCACTGACTTCAGTGGGATTGACCATGAGGTAATGACCTTTCACAACCTAGCCTTCAAGCAAGGTTAAACCTCCATTCAATTTTGAAAAAGAACTGCAGTAATTGAGTAATTTGCCTTAAAAAATGTTTCCATTATTTACCATGAGTAATAATGGTGCTTTAAGGAGGATATTTTTGGATAGTGTGATTGATTGTAACTTAATTAATATGAAAGTCCAACATTTTGAATGAGACAGAGGAAAGAATCCAAGAAAACACCAAAATATTAACAGAAAAGGAAAAGCAAAAGTGTTGTTAGTCAGATGCTGCTGTTGATAGGAACACTCCCATGTGTTATACAAGCTGTGCTAAGCATGGATCATATGGTTGCTATCTGATGGATAAAACAAAATCAGCCACTTGTTTAATTCAGTTCTGGTCTAAGTCAGGGAAAAGCAATCAAATTTAGGTAGGAAGAAATGTAAAATATAGATGTTTGAAATTAGGCACCCAAATCCATAGGTGTGACTTTCAGAGGTTCTGCCCTCTCATCATTGCTGGTGGGTATCAATCCATTTCTATTTGAGGACTGAAAATCTCGCTTTGAACAGCATGATGTTCAAAGATGCCATGCCAGATGCCATGATGACGTTTTCCTTGATCAATCAATACTCAGTTTTGCTTTCAAAGCTTATCTAACTTTCCTTCTGCCTACATAAAACAGATAATAATCCTGGTCTGACCTTGGACTGGCTCCTTGGTGACTGGAATACAAAGATTGCTGCCTTTCTTCCTTTTTTTTTTTATGATGCAACCTTGCACTGCGGAGCCGCCATCCTGGGCTGGGAAGTTCCAGGTGATGGTGACATCTTCTTTCTTGACATCTACAACTTGAGGCTGAGACACCTTTCTCGGAGGCTCTACACAGAAGAAAATCAAATTAGCACAGTACAGTCAGAATTCATTGACTCCAAGTTGTGTGTATGTGCTACGTATGCGTGCATAAATATATATGTACGTGTGTAGGGCAAGAAATCAAGGAGGGTAACTTGTATGCTAAGGTTTATTCATGGCCACAACTATTTTCTAAAGATTCTTTCTTTGCTGTCTACTTCCCTTTGTCATTTCAAATGTTGAAACGTTTCAATTCTTGCACTTATTCTGAAAATGAGCTCTTTCTGCGATGCATTATAGAGCAGTTCAGCAATGCCTTCTGTAATCCAAGTTCAGACAAAAATGCAAAGTTTTAGGTGACAAATGATATATTTACTTCAATTTGGTAATTTTCTTTCTGAAATGTTTCAACAGGCCAGACTTGTTGTTTGCACTGTATCGTCATACACTCTGGCCTTGGGGAAAGGGGATTAATCCCCTTTCCCCAAGGCCAGAGTAAATCCCCTTTCATTGGGGATCTCAGTCCATAAAGGAAAAATGGGAACAAGAGGTACCCGAACTATAACTCCCAGAAGATAGTTCAGCAGTGATTTCTAACCAAGTTAGTTTTTGGCTGACTTTTTTTTTTTTTTTTTTGGCTGCAAAACAAAATGTTTTTAAGCATTCCCTTTTAAATTATCTTCCCTCCTCCCCCACAATATTTTCCAGAGAAAGCCACTTTTCATTTCTGCTGCATCCCACTAAGCTTATGTAACTGACACTAGAACAGTGTGTCAGTCAGTCCTCTCTTGTGGCCAGTCCATGTCGAGGGGTTTCTCTGTCCACAAACACTTGCAGTGAAAGGACCTGGGTATTTGTTTGATCCTGGCTATCAGCCTAAGCACAAAGCAGCGTCTAAGCTCTGTCCTTGGAATTTGTCCCCTGAAGCACAGGGGATAGTGTTGTTTTGGGGACTGGTAAGGAGGAAGAGGACAAAGACGATAGGAAGCAGGACTGTGACACCACATTAAAAACAGTTGGCTAAGAGGTTCTCCAGCAAAAATTTCTTCTGTTTCCAGGGGCTTCACAGGGCCTTCGGAGTTGATGGCACGTATTCTGAATTAGTAGGCTTTCCCTTTGTCCACCTTCTCTGTAGCAAACGTGATGTAGTTGCTCTTCACTAACCATATGTTGATCCACTAATTTTTCCTCCATCCATCCTCCTCTTGATGACAAAGTGAGTCACCTGCTTTCCTCCATTGCCTTTGGGTGCTTCCCATCTCATTTTACATTTTCCCCATGTGTTACAGGAACTCTGCTTTGCCCTGTGAGGGTTTTAGTTTGTCTGCAGTGTGAGCAGCAGACAGAGTGACAGGGAGGGCTATTATTTAGGGGGTCATATTCTGTCATGGTGTAAATCAGTGTAGATTACAGCAAAACTAAACTGTCTTGAATCACTTGATTTGATAACTCAGAGTCCGCTCCACTGCAAGATTTTTCTAAAAGAAAGTATGAATTATGGTGTCTGTAACCCAACATATCTATCACTGATTGTCCTGCTATAAAATGAGTAATTTAGGACCTACTAACAAAGTTGAGGTAAGGATTGCCAGAAGCCAAGCCACAGTCATTTTTCAGATTCAGCATAATGACTCCACTGTCTCCTCTCACACAGGTTTTGATTGTGAGTAACACAGTCAATGGCTTTCTCCATCACCACTTTCTTTTCCTTTGTCACCTCAATACCATCTTTGAACCATGTAACTTTAGGCACTGGCTTTGCCTTGAAAGGCACCTTGATGTTTGCTGCATGCTTAGTCTTCGCAGTAACGCTGTGTGCAGAAAAAAGCTCGAGGATAGATTCTTCAATAACAGGCGAATCTGGAAAGAACAGAGACATCTGAAAGCTGCAGCTGCAAATATAGCTTGACATCTTCCCTGTGTCTGCGAGTTCCCAGAAAAGATGGTCCAAAGCTGGGCCCTTCATACACTCCTTCATGTTTTTAATATAAGAATCCTGCATTTTGTGAGTCTTTGGGGACATTCAAAATCTCCAACATGTTTTTGATTCAGTTAATTTAGTTCTGTCTCTTGTACAGGGAGCTGGCTGGCCTCCTTTACTTGTTCAGCTCAGCAGAAAAAGAGGGACCTCGGGGGAATAGCAAGCCCCAAAGCTTCTCACTTCCCCAGGGCCTGGAGATTTGATTCCAGGCAGCTTCTAAGCAAGGCACAAGAATCAGCCCTTTGTGCTGTCCTTCTCTAAGGCCACACTGGGATACCTATCATCACGATAAAGGTAGCAGAATCAAAGTTAGGTACTGCTTGTAAAGAAAATGATCCCTCATTTGTTATAGAGTAATACGGGAAAATTATAAGGATATCTTGCACACAAGAAAGAAAAATAACCAGGTTCCTAAACATATAGGTTTAGAAATTACAATCTTCTGCTAAAAGTCATTAAAAGTTGTTATTTGTTTTTTTTTTTTAATGCAGGAAAGCCACCCCCCACCACAAAGCTTTGCTGCGGATGGGTTTTTACTGCAACACCGGTACGAAAAATATTCTGTGCTGCAGCCACAGCATCCTTACAGCTGTGTTTGTCCTGCTTTCCATGCAGCGGTATCTATCCACTTTGCCTTGATTCCGTGGACAGAAAGAGGCTTATTTCCACGCTGCAGACGAGTCTGAAAGTCCATCTGGCGCCATCTGGCTGCCAAAAGCTGAGTAATATGCATATTTATATATTCCTATATATAATTTCAGAAAAGGTGTTTTTCTTGTTGCTCATGACAACAGTGTTTGAAGTAAAGGCTCAGGCCAAAATTCTTGATCACTGATTTATAAACAGAGAAACCTATTCTTAGTCACTTAAAATCCAGCACTATGACTGTTCAATTTTCTTCTCTCAGGGAACAAAGAAGCAGAATAAAAAGGTTTTGCACATGCACATAGATAAGCCTGTAACAGGCGCAGGTAAGGAGACCTGATGAAGCACTGATTCTGCAAGTGTTTGTGTACGCCTGCTAAAGAGCAGTAAGGAGATGGGGTGGCTCCCTCCAACGGCAACTGTTGCTCCAGCCTCTGCCCCCCCATCTCTGAACACCTACCTCCCTTCACCCTCCTCTCCCGTTCTGTCAATGATGAGTTTGTGCATGGCTCCCTGCTTCACTATCCAGATCCTTTTCATGTCTGTCATCTATCAAGAAGATTGAGGCAGGAAACAACCCACATTGCAACAAACACTATCTCCATCTCTCTCTCCGAATCCTCTGATGAGAGTTTCCTGCTCTAAGATGACTAAGTGGTCACAATTTCTAGCTTCTACTCTGGTAAAAAGCTCTGTGATCTATGGACAAAATGAATTCAGTGTTACGTGGACAGAGTGATCTCTGCATCTGCATAGATGAGCCGCATGGCATGTAAAGAAGGGTGTGCATTAGCATGCAAAGCATACATTTACTGATTACTCTGAAAATCAGAGCCTGGGAGAGGGAGAAGGGTGGGTGGTGAGAAGCCAACCTTGTAGGAAAGAATGCGAGTCCACAGGCTAAGAAAATGGGTTAGAAAATGTAAAAGCATCTTTATAGGAGACTGGGAAGAAAAATTTTGAAAAAGCCAAGGTTCAAAGCCAAAACATAGTAAGACTGGGGCTGTAGTAGACTGGGAAAGATTAGATCCTTTCTTGTCTGATCTGTCCATCTGTTTGGCCTTAGTCAAGAGCCCTTTCTCAAAACCAGGCCAAGTCCCACAGTAGCTATTTGGAGAAAACTTCCCACTAGGTTTTGCAGCCTTTCATGATACTGAAAACACTACCGGCATTTTACCTACTTGCCTTCATTAAGCCATATTCCTTCCACCTTCACATCATTCACAACAACAAAGATTTTATCAGAATCCCCAATTAGAGCATAACTATCACACACATGCTTTTCATGGCTGCAGATACCTCTGGAAGAAATCCCAGTGGAAGCATGTGAACAGAAAAACTGTGCAGAATGATTGTTGACTGAGCACTTCAAACAACAAGGAGGTATTTAATGTCAGGGAGACCTCATAGCAAAATGGACAGGCCCTCAGGATGAAAGTGGTTTAGTGAATTGGACGTCATAGGAAGAAAGGGTGATGGAGAACGGCCGTTCCTAAGTAGTTTTTGCTCTGCTTTTTGGGTGTTGACTGGAGGGAATGTAGCTATAAGGACCCCAAAGCTGAAGCAGAACACAGCCTCTTGGCACTGCTCCAGAACCCCAGCTGGTCCAGAGGAGCTGTCAAAGCAGCCAAACACTTCCTCTACTGCCTACATAATATTTGTATCTGAACATGAACTCTGCATGGGGAAAGATGAATCTGTAACTAAGGCACCAGCCTGCAATCCCAGTGGGCACAGGAGTCAGAGGCAGCTCAGCCATGGCTTTCCAGGCTACCTGCGCAGCAGAAGTGTTTTTTCTGCCTGAGGAGTGAGTTGTAGGAGAAGGCCCCTGCCCCGTACTGTCTCTTCAGGCCAAGCTGGCCATGGCCCACAGAGGGCACTCACATACCAGGCCTGGTACCCATCCTCCAGGAGCCAGGTCTTCCCATCGCCAGCCACACTTAACCCTGGCCACCGACTCGTTGCCAGGCTGTATATCTGGAAAGCCCAGAGCTGGGGAGGCCATTGGGAAACTGCTCCCTTCTGGCCCATTTTGGGAAAACAAAATGAGAAATACATGGCCTAAATGCAACTAATGGAGTAACCTCCATCCAAGCCCGTACACCAGGACAGGATTTGTAGGGCATCACCTGACACAGAAAATGCAGGACTATTAGGAAGAGACCAGCCTCACAGAGCCATCTGCCAGGGGTGGGCACGAGGGGAGATGAATCTTCCATGTGAGAAAAACTTCTTGACCCCACAAGTGAGCTTGTTTTGGCCCCTGAAGTTTCCTTCATACCATCCTAACCAGCCAAATATTCAGTTGTTACTGAACCTGTGAAGGATACACTACTATAATTTTATCCTCCTTCTATGTAGTTAATTTTAAAATGGTTTGCAAATGCTGCATTTTTCATGGAAGGCACCTGGGCATAGTTCAAAGATGGTCCACTTATAACAGAAGTCATCTCAAATACTAACGGCCACTAAAATCCACAACCTAACTTTGAAATTCTCATCCAGACTATGCTGACAGCATGAAGCTAAGATTTCCAACTTTTTTACCTGCTCTTAACAGGCTTGTGTCTTTCTCTAAAGATCACAGACTTAAGTTTACAGCATCACTAATGCTACTGCAAAATTAATTCACAAAATAAAAGTGATATTAAATATTTACCAGCCTCATGTTGTGCTGCTGGTCCTCAGAAGACTGCAGGCAAACGTCTCATGGGTGGCTTTAAAGAAGCAGGATAAGAATTAATTAGGAGAACCCTGATTAAAATAAAAAACACAGGACACTTTACCAGGCTGGTTTAGGTGACATGCATAAAGACTTAAATGGAAGATTTACTGCTTTATGCTTCTATGACTATATACAGCAAAGGGAAGTCCTTAATTATTATCTGCATGCTACCAAGACGGGGCACAGACTAATGGCTTATTCCATGTTAAGCAATAAATAGACTGCAGAGCAATGTTATCTCACATTAGTTTCCTAGCTGTTACAGCAAAGCAGTACTGCTCCTCTGCAGAGTTTACTGAAGAACAGTGTAAAGACTACTTTGCCTCCTCCTCTTACTGTCTTGAGCCATTCACACTTACCTTCCACAGTTACGCTGGCACTGCTGTACTGCTCATCAGGGTCACTGTCTTGCATAGCCTACGATCGCTGTGCAACATCCTGAGTCACTCTGCTCAGCAGCATTAGCAATAAGCTCTGCTCTCTTCCCTTCATGCTTCATGATGCACTGAGGAGACCTCTCAATCACTCATCCATTCTAAATCCCCCTCAGGGTGACATCTTCAGAAGTCAGCACATACTCCAGACAGGCTTTTCCCTTTTTTACTTCGGTGTCCTTGAGATGGCTGACAAACTGAACTGGAACCCCCGGGAAAGGGGAAGGGGTTGGCAAGAAAAAATGGCACATATCAGCGAGCACCTTATAAATAAAAACAAGTGGCTTTGCATTTGCAGGATTTAACAGGAGGAGTGCAGGAATCTCCTGTGCAGGAGAAATTCCAGGCTTGGGACTTAACTTCCAGTGTGAAAATGAGGTCTTCATGATCCTCTGCTTGCCTGTCCACAAACTAGCTTTATAAGACTGCAGCTTCCAATATTTTCAGATCAAGCTCTGGGGCTTTGTGTTTCAGCTTTCTGGATTTTGCAGCTCAAACTCTGCTGTCTTGCATTTGATGTGCTCACTGCCCAAAGATGCTTACTTCGCATTACTTATGATCAATGAAGAGTGTTCTGTTCTGCACTGTATCTCCAGCCTCAGCACTGAGTTCTTTAAAATCACTGGAGAGAACACCCTTAATTTTCATAGTGTGGGCCAATCCATCATCAGATGTGATGATTTCATACTCATCATCCCACTTCAACTCTTTCCCATTGAACTTGTAGGTGAAGTTTTGCATTTTCTGTGGCTGGCAGATTTCAAACGCCGCTGTCTGTCACTTTCAGTGGTTTCAGTTCTGTCAGGAGTTAGGGGCTCACCTATTTAAACACCAAGAAGACAGATATTTGTTCTGTTATGCTTAGTTCCTGATCTCAGATTTCCCACACTAAATAGCTTGAGTTCAGTGAAGTTATTTTGATTTCTTTCTTGAGTGGTAGCATAAAGATCAATTAATTCCTTCAACTTCAGTGGGAATTAAGCTAACTACAGTTCACAATATTCAGTAAAAATTACATGTAATCCTATGGAGCCGATTCCCAACAGACACACTGCTTTTCTGTTCAGTTATTCTGTCTTAGCTCTGCTTTCTTTTCCTCTCCTTTACTGCAGGTCATTGTAAAGTAAATGGCTTCAGGCAACTGCACATGAGATCTAAAAGCATACTTAGAACCATTTGGCAAGCTGAAGGACGACTGACATCTTCCTGCATTATCTGTCACAAGTGCTGCAGTGCCTGGCACAGGATCACTATTTGGCTTAGGTAAGGTAACCTACCACACTACCTGACAGCCTGTGCCCAAGCCCTGCTAAGGGCTTTATCAAAAAGTTAAGTAGGTACTTAGAGAATGGTACTTATGGCAAAGATTATCCTTAAGAGATGGTCCCACTGCAATAAAAGGTAAAGCAGGCGGGCAGCATCACTTTTACTTAGCATTTATTTAAAGCAAAGTTTGCTGTATATAATATGGTTGGTTTTCTTTCTAACAGCAGGCACATTTGGCTGGTTGTGGGAAGCATATGCAGATGAAAAAAGATCATTGTCATTATGCCCAGGCGCAACCACTCACTCCCAAGTCCTGTAATACTATTTGAGGAACGTTCATTTCCACTAAAAGGACAGTGCCAAGGTGCAATTTGCCATTCCCATCTTTTCCACTAAGACTGGTCCAAATTCAGTAGTGACTCACACCCCTGCCACACTGAGAGTCAGTGAAGAATTTGGCTTAGTAGGGGTAATAACTAGCCTTCAAACTGCTTTCACATGGGTGCTCTGGTAATTGTGAGTTGGTTTATGACTTGGGCAATGTTAGATTTCTGTTTGAGCCTAAAAAGACCAGCAAATCATGAATGTTGCAAAGACATATAAGAAAAGAAAGTAGGTCACAGTTTGGCCCACCAATTTTGGCCCTCAAATTTTTGTCTGCAGATGTTGACATTTTACACAGAACCTCATGTATCCAAGAACAAAGATTACCCATCACTCTCAGCATAACAGAGAGCTGCTTTTCAGCCAAAAGCAGACCGTAGATACCTAGGTCTTTCCCATTCACAGTGGTGATGCACAGCATACATTTCATACCCATATGCATCATATAACTTTTTTCTCCAGGAATACAGGGAACACAAAGGCTCTTCCCCATAATAAGCACAACACTTGCAGCTTTGAAAATATGTTCTTTTTGTGCAGTGGACACAGAGGGCAAGAGACACAGTGCTCAGTTTAAAGTCAGCTGGGGATAGATTCTTTCATCCTCCTTCACCCCACTCTACTTGCAGCAAATCTGCCCTGCAAAGACTCTCCATTTTGTCTAACTCAAAATTTTTTCCAAGACTAGTTGTTAGTAACTGGTCTAGTCACTATACGAGCCAGACCTGTAGAGCTTACCTTTAGTCATGATCAAGGATACTGTGTAGGTGGCGTCAGTGCGGGTACTGGACACTACACACTTTTAGTTATCTGTATCATCACAGGAGAAGCATTCAGATTGGGAAGAAAAAAGACATAGAGAAAGCAATAAGCAGAAGCTCCACATAAGTTGGGGTGGTGGGGAGCAAATATGGCAAATGTGTTAGTAAATTGCTCTTTTCATTTGTGTTTAAATCAGTATTTTTCAATCATTAATAGAACTGACCTGTTGAAAATCCAGAATATCTGAAGGCAGAAATTTTGAGGCCAAATCAAATGCTCCCTCCTCCCTAAAGAACCCTCACAGCCTTCCCAAAATCCCAAAGACAGACAGAAGTCTTCCCACTGACAGTGATGTATTTTGGATCAGGTCCATTCTTGACCTAAAGCAGCAAAATGAAGCCACATTTCTTCTCAGAGACATCCTTTTATTCTGGTGCTCTAAATTGAAAGTGAATGTCACCCCTGAACTGTATAAGCAATACAGAGACCAGAGGACGGTGAATGGAAGCTGCTGGACTCTGGAGTACTGTAGGAAAAGGAAAAGAATTTGACCTGCCCTGGCTGGCAGACTTGTAAACAAAGGAATGCCTGAGAGAAGAGGTGAATTAGAGTGAACTAAGAATTAAGGAGAGAAAAGAGAAAGGGACAGACCAAGGAAAGTAAGGAAAAGAACATAAGGACAGAATTTTTGCAGCCATGGGACATCACAAATTAAACATGGCTGAAGTGTGACAAATCTTGAATATTATGAATTATTAAGATTTAGTGTTTGTTTTGCCTGAATGGCACACAAAAGGCATTTGGGCCTCACTATGCTAAACACAAAACAGAGCAACAAAAATAATGGTCCTGCCCTGATGCTATTTTTCTGTTGATTGGAGACACTGCCTTATAAACACAAACCAGTATTTTAAAGTAGAAGTACTGCAGTAGGCTGATTGCAAACTGGGACATTTTTATTGCTGCTGAAGAATACTATAGTGCTTAAGTTTTTCTTTTTTACAGGTTTTACTGTGGAAACAATAATAAAAAAATAAGCTAGCGGAGAAAAAAAAAGGTGTGTTACCTTAGCACATATTTCTTAAAAATACTGTCAAAAACATTCTGGATCCTTCTTCTATTGGTACTCATTCTCCCTTTTCCATGTTGCATTAGGGTTTGGTTTACTTTTAACTTCAGCTCAGAATATTGCTTTGTCTCCTCAAATTCAAGAAGAAACACTGGAGTTAATGAATGAATAAGTGAAATGGAACAGAAGCCTGTTATGTACTTTCTCTGTTTGGGTTTATGTTAAATGCACGGTTGCTTTTCCTGTCTGCTTTATGGATGAGATTAGATTAACCTCACTTCACTTTACATACTTACTTATCACAACTTTACACCCATCAGAGATTCCAGTCTGGGAATGAAATTTGTTCAGCAGCAGTGCTCTGCACACTGACAGGAATGATTTGTGATTTTTTTGTGATATCTAACAAAGACTCATGTGATCTTTCTGTCACTTTAGACAGTCACAGATCTGTCATATGGGAGAGATTATATATGATGGAAAGACTTATTTACTTATGCATTAAAGGTCACATTCTTCCAGCCCCAGCCAAATCATTCAATCATGAGTTTTGCATAAACAAGAACTGCTTAATTCAAATCAGTAAGGACAGGTTTCCAGCAGCTAAAATGAATAGCAGCTTTCCCTCTGATTATGACTGATCCACAACAAATCTCTAAAAAAGTGAGGATGGGCATAGCCAACCGAAGTTTGCACCTGTTTTTGTTTACCACTCTTCCAGTTGTAGGAGATGATGGACCACATTTACTTGCATGAAGTAGGTGAATATACCTAAGAACACCTCAAAACGCAGTTAGTTGTTGGCAGGTCCTAGGTAAAGAACTGTCACCAGAAATTGTTGTTACTCACCCTTGGGTGTTGCCAGTGGTCAAGGTTTTTCCACAAATTCAGGAATACTTCCTCCAGCAAGGATCTCAAAGGAGCATGTCACCATGCTAAGACTCCAATAAGGCAGAAGACTTCCTAGAAACAACTTCTTCTGTTGGGGAAAAAATATGTTAAACAAGCAGAACAGAGAGGTACACTTTGAGTGATTTATTTACTGTGAGTGGGAAAGGGTGGATACAAGAAGAAGCCCTGAAACATGAAGTTACACAGAGAATTGCCCCAGTCAGTTAAAACTCTTTGGAGAGGAGGTTTGTGCAGCAGGAAGAGTACTAGCTGTCCATAGGAGACTGCTGATCAATTCCTTAGTTATTTCCAGTACTTCTGCAGGACTTTGGGCAAGTAATTTGCTTGTTCTGTACCTGTCATCCACACAATAGGAAAATTGGGCTGCCTTGCTGCATAGGGCTGCTGCAAGGTGCTTTGTTGTTAGATGTCATTCAAGAAAGGTATCAAAACTGGATGCATCAAAAGGCCCATTGGGACTTAACTCTGTTCTGCACAAGCTGTACCGAGCTCCTGAGTGCTGCTCATGCCTTGTCTTTAGACAAATGCCCATAGTTTAAGACAAATCCTCCCCCTTCAAGCTGTTCATTTCAGGAGGCTCCAAAGAGCTGCATTTTTCTATCAGAATAAATCTATTTAGTTTGTTTTTATAAGAACTAGTTCTTCAGTTCAGGCAAAATTGTACTTTTTTTTTTTCCAGCCAGACTGACCAGTAAGGAGCTGGCCCAGAATACTCGTTTCTGACAGCTCCACACAAATGCCTCAATGGAACAGAGATATTTTTCTGTGGTAAATAGCAAAAGACCTCAGTTTTACACCAAGAAAATCAACAGAAACTCCTCTACCAGCTTGGATCATTCTGGCTTATTCATTTGACTATTTCATTGCAGTTTTCCTTAATCAAGGACCTCCTCAGCTCTCCTAAACGTATCCTATACAGTGGGATATGTGAATGCTACAAAGGCATGTGCACACCCTGCTCTTGGTGGATGTGGCCAGGAACTGTGTCATTGTCCTCGCTGCAGTGTTGAGACAGAACCAGTAAAGAGGCTGGTTTAAGCCAAGGTAATCAAAGCAAGATAAAATGTTTCTCACTAAAGGCAATGGCTGATGCAGGAGCAATACCTGTTGTCTTGCACTACCAGGTAGACAGGTGGTGACCTTTGAGAAGAACAAAAATACTCAGCAGAAGGCAAACCCCACCCCACAGATGCAGCCCACCTTTGTCAGCATCACCTAGGGAGGCCATGTGACCATAATACAGGAAAACAAATACCTGCAACCATATAGCCTGTTTCCAGTGGGTATTCTGTTGCCTATAGCTATGCCAAGACTGGTCCCAGTACGGAAGGAAGTTTGGAGAAAAGCGTCAACTATTCGATTCTAGTCCTTGAGGGATAAGTACCACTCACCTAGAAATTGTAGCTCCCTGCCTGGCA
Organism: Rhinoptilus africanus; assembly: GCA_013400135.1. Classification (NCBI taxonomy): domain Eukaryota; kingdom Metazoa; phylum Chordata; class Aves; order Charadriiformes; family Glareolidae; genus Rhinoptilus; species Rhinoptilus africanus. Next base: position 840,353 of record VXBO01001120.1, read on the forward strand.
AGACAGATAAAGTAAGGAATGGCAGTCTCTGACACAGTTGTGTGCTGCTGTAGGATCCTGTGGCAGAAAGGAAATCAACCCAAAATACAAACCTTTCCAAGATTTGGGGGCATAAATGATAAAGTTACAATTATGCACTGCAACCTAGAAGATACAGTCCACAGGGAAGACAACATTAAGACCGTTTGACCTTGAGACTTTGCTTTGTTGCCAGCAGAAATTATAGCTATGCCAAAAGTGCTCTGTTTTGGGCATCCTCCCAAGGAGATCCTTTTCCTTATCAGAATATATATACCCTGGTCTCCTTCCTGAGCTGGCCTTTGCCTCCAGCCTGCCTGTACAAGAGACAAATGTTCTCTGGCTCCTTATGCACAGAAGGCAAGTGAAGATTCTCTATCCTAGACTATGTATCTCTGTATACCCTTTAAAATTATTCAGGGATATCATGCATCTCTAGACCCTGTTATGTCTTTCCTCTTCTGTTCAGAAATTTTCTCAGAGACACAATTTTTAAAATCTTTCCTACAAACCAAGGCAGCAAGAGAAAGACATCACTCTTGCTTTTGCCAGGTCATCCCAAAGGTGCTCCCCCCTGTTCCCTTACCACCCTTTCTGACTGTTCTGCTCTCACTCTTTCACTCTTGCATACCAATGGTCATTGGTGTTGGTAACAGCATTGACTGGGGTTGGTTAGGAAAAGATGTTACTCTACAATCCCAAATGCCCTAGAAAAGAGCATATTTTGCCCTTGGTCAATATGGGGCAAATGCGCACCAAGGGCTAAAATGAGAAGGCATATAGGATGCTGCTTCACTCACCTGCTCCACTGCACAACTCTCCACATAACTTCAGATTTATTTGGATTTTCCAAATCCTACAAAGCTCACAGTGACATGGTTTAAAAGCCAAGCCACCATTTTAACAGTTCCTCCTTTCACGTTAAAAATGGAATTCCCTTTACTTACATTTCTTTCACCTGATCAAAATTTTCATTCTTGGCCACAGATTTTCTGAACATGAAAATGTTACAGGTTAATATCCAGCAGTTTGTGCCAGCTAATGAGTAGAAATGGCTGGTAAGGGACAGATTTTTTCTAAACTCCTGGGTTATTACCTTCTGTTATCCTTCAGTCAGGAAAGCAAACACTCCGTTAGAAAAAAATTGCCCTTAATAGTAAGTGATGAGCTTTTGTAAGCCTCGTCAGACTACAAGATTTCCTGATTCTTGATGAGACTGGAACCAACTTCCAAAGCCCAAAAGGTTGCACTTGAAGGATGTGACATTGTCTGTTACTGTCCGTCACCACGACTCAGCTTACTCGTACCTTGACTGTGGGCAAGAAAGAAAACAAAATGATAATGCAGACAACCCTCTGTGCTTAGGAACACAGATACACCATGAATCAACCCACAGGTACTCTTCAGAGAGATTAACTTTACTCATCACATACAGTGTGGCTATCACATTGCGTTTACTGTGGCTGCTATTAACGGAATCAGCGCACGTTTACAAGACAAACCAGATCTCAAGAAAAGGCTTGTCAGTACCACTGAAGTACACACAACAAAGACTTGGTGCAAGTGAATGGTAATTTTAGTTTCAGTCACAGAAGACAGAGTTGGACAAGTTTGACTAACTCTTTTGCAGGTAACTGAGTCTTCCCTACACCATACTTTTCTGGCTTTAATTGTCTCAAGGAGCTATACTTCAGAGTGGTACTTCACAAGGTTCCTTTCTTGGAAAGGGGAGGAAAGGAAACGCAAAGCAGATATGAGACTAAAGCTATTGATCTCACACAGCCTATTTCCACCTTGCCTGCCCATAGCCACAGAACACAAAGTATTAGGACATTCTTGAGAATATATGTTTATGTATATTTTACCTTTTTTTTCCCCGATTATTCCTACTAAAGAAACAGGAACTTTCAAGACCATTATTTCTGTGTTGCTCAGCTCGCATGAAGTCCTGTAGATTGTTGCATTCCTAGAAAGGTGTCTGGGTCCATTTTCACTGGAGAAATACAGCTTTGAGTAGTTCAAAGTTTAAATACATACTGGCCTCTTGTGGGCTATGTTGTCACATCATTTAAACTGGCTTCAGCAGTTTCTTATTCTTGGAATAACAGGATGACAAAATTTGAAGTATGAGGCTAAAAGGAGTAAGCCTTCTGTAGGACAGAAGGATACCTTTTTAGTGAAAAATAAACATTACCTCCCCAGTCCCAGGTTTTCTTATGATTGATTGTTACACCATTTCAAAACTTTGATCAAAGGCAGACTATTAAACAATTCACCTTTTTTGTTTTTCATGTTAAAACCAAAGTATGTGGGTCCAGATTTCAAATAGGTAAACATTCAACAAATCCTGCTTTGGTGTTTAAGCCAGCCAGCAGTGCTCCTTTCACACCTCAGTGAATTAGCCAGGCTTTAGCTTTACTTTTAAGTGATAGACAGCAGTTTCCACGTCCAACCAGTTCATTCAATTACTCAAACAAGGACTAGGCTCTTTAGAAAATCAGTTCAATCCCAACAAGAACAGTACTTCTCAAGAAGAGAATGAATTACAGATCTCTCTTTTACTTTACTAGTGTTAACAGCAGCAGTCCTGAAATAGTGCGGGTACAAGAGGCCATTTTACTTGTATAGAGGACTATCCATTCTGAACAACACAAACTACATATCTTGCTTGCAACGAAGGCTGAACTAGTGGCAATAAACTGCTTCTCTTAACTGACCATATTTGATTTCTTTTTGGAACAGACTGCTGTTACTGATTCTGTATTTATGTTAAATACAAATGAAAAGGGAGTCTAGTGCAGGAGGCACCTGTGTTATACTTTTCAAAATACAGGAACTTAGAAAACCAAAGAACATCAAAATCTAGCCAACTTCCAGAGGCTGACAGCAATAATTCTAGGGGTAAACTCTCCATAAAGCAATGGCAGTCCCCTAGCCCCCAGAAATATACCACCTTTCCTGATGATTTTAAGATGATTTCTGCTACTTTAGGAAAGAAAGAGGAAGGTGTAAAAATCAAGAAAAAAATGTGCAGAGGTTGAAACATTGTCAGCTTTTCCAGTGAGCAAAAAATACCGTACACAAACAGAAAAAATAAACACATACTGTAGTCCACAGGCTAAAGAGTGATTACAGCAAGACAAAGGCTCTGTGCTCCCTTTTCTAGAAGACAGTGTTCTTATTAACACAGATGCATTTATCAAATCAGAATTGCGTGGAAATGGGATCAGTCATGCTGTAAAGTGGAAAAGGTATTATTTAATGCTTGTCTAATAAATCTATCAAGGAATCAACCTTTGCTTACCTCTTCAACATTCTAATTCAGGAACTTAGATCCAGAGAAATCTGGTATCTGGGCTGGAAGTCACATTTTCCACAACAAAAACAAAACACTTCCAACCCAATCCAATTCCTCCCACCTAACCAAACTGACTCAAAAACTAGGCAGTCCCTTTCCATGTTCATTTCACAGTGCTCATGAATCCTCCCTCATGCTTCTGTTCTTACACCAGCTACTGTGGCACGTCGAGTGGGCATATGCGTATGCACACGAATTGCTGTGGGGGAAAACCAATGCATTTAACAGAGAAGATCTTTCAGTTTGGATCATTAAGTCTGGCCACACTGCTAGACACAGGCCTCAAAAAGGGGAAGAGTGACTCTGAATAATCTCTTCATTACCCTGACCTTTGTAATGCTTGAGTGTTTGCTCTCCATGTTCCTCACAGCTGCCTAAAGACCAATACAATGACAGTGGAGGTAGTGAAACCAATCACATCTGGTTTCCCTTCTTTTGAGACAAAAGGAGTCAAAGGTAATTTTCAAGAGGTGGTGTCTGTTGTTCTGTTGTGCTGTATTAGTTTTGACTTAAGTCCTGACAGCCTTCCTTGTGTCCACTTCAGAGGCAAAAAAAACAAGCATGCGAAGGAGAAAGAGCAAAAGGGTCTATGCCACTGGGACTAGGGAACTTAAGGGTCAGACATGCCTTGGACCACAAAGCAAGAACTAGGGGTGCTAAGACCTTCTCACTATAAAAGAAGATCATGTTTGTGACCACCTGAGGAACCTGAAGTTATAAGTCTATGGGACCTGACAAGAGGCATCCCAGAGTCCTAAGGAAACTGTCTGATGTAGTTGCCAAGCCACTCTCCATATTGTCATGGCAGTCAAGTAAAGTCCCTGGTGACTGGAAAAAACAGAAACATTGCACTCATTTTGAAAAAAAGTAGAAAGGAGGACCCTGGGAACTACCAACCTGTCAGCCTCACCTCTGTGCCTGGGAAGATCATGGAAGAGATCCTCCTAGAAACTATGCTAGGGCACATGGAGGACAGAGAGGTGATTCGAGACAGCCAACATGGCTTCACCAAGGGCAAGTCCTGCCTAACCAACCTAGTGACCTATGATGGAGTGATTGCATCAGTGGAGAAGGCAAGAGCTACAGATGTCATCTATCTGGACTTCTGTGAGGCCTTTGACATGGTCCCCCACAACATCCTTCTCTTTAAATTGGAGAGATGTGGATTTGATAGATGGACTATTCAGTGGATGAGGAATTGGTTGGAGGTTGCATCTAGAGGGTAGTGGTCAATGGCCCAGTGTCCAGATGGAGATGGGTGGTGTCTCTCAGGTGTCCATATTGGGACTGCTTAATATTTTCATCAGCGATGTAAGGGGATCAAGATTTTCCAAAGTATACTAACTGTAGAGGAAGCGCCTAGAATTGCTAACTATTTTTTAAAGTCCTGCAAGTATATGTGACGCTCTACCATACTTGACTGCTAGGGTAGTTGACATTTCAGAATAATTTGACCAAGTCATCTTTATCTTGATCCTTCAGAGAGTCAGACATGTACTTTACCTGGGGACAGCTCTTGCTCTCAAGTGCAATCTTAGTTTTTGGTTTTGTGCAACCCTATGTATCTGCTGATCTCAGAGTACCTATGAAAGGAAAGAGTGCCATTAGTCTGTTATCATGACAAAAACATAAACAGGATAATACTGCTTAAGTATGATGGTCAGTGACCAAATGACAAGCAAACAAACAAGGCATTGAGCTAGGCTCTGCCCTGTTCACAAAGTGTGAAAAAGCTCATGAAACAGAAGACATCACAGTTGGTTCTAAATAAAATCATCTCAAGTTTGTTATATGCTAACTGACCTGGAAAGAGGAATTCAGTCCTCTGGGAAACAACTGTGTTGTAGGTATTAATGCTGTAGTCTCTGGTACAAAGAGGCCTGCGCAGTGAGCTGGAGCTAGTGGATGAAGTGTGCTAGGAATTTTAATACAAAAGAGTATGCAGTAAAACGAGAAGTCTACTAAGACACATAGCTTAACTTAGTTTGTATTGTAAGCTTAGTTTCAAACCTGATTCCAGAAGCAGAAGCCCCACTCATCTCAAGTGCTTCTGCATAGCCAGAGCTCTTTCTGCTAATCCTAAACACTTCTTAAGACTACCTCTACTGTCAGAAGAGATCAGAACAGATGATATATGGTCCTTCAGACCTCAAATTCTATTAAAANTCCAAATCTGTTAGACAAAATAATACTTCAAGAGGCATTTAAATATTTTTATCCTGACCAAGTGGCATGCTCTTGCCTGGTATGAGATGGCAGCAGTGCAACCCTCACAACCAGACTGTGCTACTAGGCTGACATTTGCTTTGTACTAGTGAATTGATGCAAAGCAGCCTGATTTTAACAGTCACTATTTTCTCAGGACATTCCACATATGTAGAATGGGAGTGGACAGCAGGCTAAATTTACTTCATGAGTAGAAATCATTCACTTCTACTCAAGTCAGCAAAGCACTGTCAACTAGTATCTGTTGAGGACCTATGCAAGGACCTCAAAGTCAGTATCTTAGAGCCCTTTACACTTTGTTTGTCATAAAGCAACTCTCCTCTAGAAAGTCTCCTTGTACAGGAGGCAACTGATATATTGAACTTCGCTCCTATATGCACACTCCTGTCAATCATCAACCAATATTCTTTAGCAGATGCACAGGAAGCTGATGACAGAACAAGTAATTTTATTCACTAAGTCGATTTTGACACTGAAGGGCACAGAACAGTTGAAAACATCATTTAGAGGGAGTTCCACTTACAATGTTATTCAGAACATCAGTGGTGCTTTTGTTATTTCTAAGGAGTGCTTAGATGGAATAGTGTTACCCCTTTGAAAGAATCTGTAGCAATGTGGAGAACATAGCTACCAAGGTTTACATAAAACTAACAGTCACGTTATGCTCAAAAGCTTAAGTTTATTGCTCTATTTAATGACTACCACCAGTATTTTTAAAAAGAATGCCAGTTCTTCCTGCTAGCTTCTCACTGAAGGAAATATTTTAAATACAGCAATAAAATCAAGTGGTTTAAAGATAACACATTTTGCCACACATTCATGCAAACCCTGCTGACAGGATTTTTACAGGTTCATGGATACAGAATAAACACAAAGGATGTGTACTGAAATACTGGGAAACTTTCCCCACAGTGATGAAGTTGTAGGCATAACATTTCAGGCCCTACACCCTGCACCTACTGACGTCAATGGCAAAACCTCAGTGGGAGCAGGATCAGCCCTTATTGTTCTGAGAGCTGCTTTACTTTCTCCTGATTAGGAAGTGCAGTAAATTCTCAGAATCTCCCGCACTAATAGAAGTGGTGGGTTTTGGTTATTGTTACAAATACAGAGAAGCAAAAATATTTTTAGTATTACAGTTTCTATTCACAAAACGCTCATCTTCCATGTTAAGGGTCCTGCGTACCTCCATTTTTCTCTGCTCAATAAAGCACTTAAACGTGTGCTTACCTCTAAGCATTAAACACAACCTACAGTCTTCACAGCCTGACTGAGGTTTAAAAAAAAAAGCATGGGCAGCAGGTCTGTATTACTGAAAAGGAAACACTGCTGCCCGGACTAGTGATTAGAATAGGATAATGATTGTCTAAATAGCCGACACATTTAGACTGATTTTTTTAAAAAGCTGCCTATAGGATCTGCGTTAATTTTAATGAGCACTGGGCACCTGGTCATCCTCAAAGCTTTGAAACAAGTTTAAATTCATAGAATACAAGTGATTTTACTACTAAATTTTTAACAAAGATGAATTAAACTCACAAAATTCCTCACCTGATTTCAAACCTCAAATTCAGGAGAAATTGCATTCAGATTGCAGTTTGTGTAAAAAGAGAAACTTTGCAAAAATAAAACCTGGTTGCAGACTGAGATGCCAAAATATTGACACAGAAAAGGCAAAGCGTAAAGAATTTATGTTCAGATTAACTTCTACTATTCACCTCAGATTCACCTAGCTGTCGTAATAGTGAAGTACATTGCTGGTAAGAATTGGAGGTAAAAATTTGACTCAAATCATTGCAATATTTTTTCCCCTTAGTTCTGATAACACTGGTGGTGGACTGCTTTAGAAAAAATAACAAGCAAACATGATGTGCAAAACATCATTTCAATGTGAATCTACTTGAATCTTTCAACGCAGAGGCTCAGAAGGTTTACGATATACACAGTATTCGGTTATTTTATATGTAAAAACAATCCGAAAGAGGCAAAAAGTTACTTTCAAGCTTAGTCAACATATAGCACATTTCAGCATGACAATTCAGAAAGTTTCACACTGTATTTGGATATATTAGCAATGATTTTTTAAAAATAGCAAACTGAAGACAGTGGATTTTTTTCTGTTTTTTTTTCTTGCTTTTGTAACAAATGAAGCTACTATTCTTATTTACAGTATAAATAAGCCTTTTTTGGTGAAGATTATGTCCTGTCACATATGTTTAAGACAAGGCCTACCTCAGCTCTTAAATGTCAATGCAAACAAGAGCATAAAAGCAATATCAAAGTAAAATAATATATCTTTCTTTCCATCTAAGACAACCAGGTTACCATGTATCTGTTATAAGATCTGAAATATATATGAATGCAGTGAGAAGTTCTCTTGGTTTTAGCCTTCAGGAATATCATGAATACTTATTCTTCTGCTGCTCTAGAAAGCTGTTTTCCATACAAGCTCATGACATGATGGACAAATTGATATTGTTCACAAGTCTGGATCATTCCTCCCCTGAAAAGGAAAGAAAAAAAGGGGAGGGAAACAGGAGCCTTAGTACATGCAACTAACACAGGAGGAAATGGCATAGCTAACATGAAGCTGGTGTTATACACAAAGAGTCTAATCCAAAGTCTCCTGAAATGAGTGAAAAGTGCCCGTTAATTGCAACCAGCTTGCAGTTTGACCTCGAACTCCATTTTGAAAGTCTCTGCTAACCAGGGAACAGAAGGCAGTCAGAACAGGAATGGCCTTTAGCTTAATTTTTCTGGGGCAAAGGCCCTCATGCAGTAAGCCAACACCATTGTCATTTACATTCATATTACTGGAGCACCTGTACTCCAAGCACCATTTTAAACACCATGAAAAGCAACCCCTACCCAAAGCTCTAGACAGACAGATGGGAGCAAGGGGAATAAAGAGAAGAAATAGCTTATCCAAGACTTCACAGCTGCACCAGGGACTGAATTCATGACTACAGAGGGCCAGGCCAGACCAGACAACTGATGTAGCACACAATTTCCTCATTCTGGAATGAGGGTTCTTTCCTCCATGCCACTCCATGCTTGGCTTTTGGCAAGTTCAACAGGGAACTAGGGGATGGCTAGCAGGATTTTGTAACAGACAATGGAACTTTAACAAAAGACAACTCAGATTTGTAACTGAATTGACTGCCATGTACACCTTGATCAATAAGCCTCCCAGCACAGAAACCTGGTTTGGTTCAGCTTTTATTTCAGCTTTTGCTCTTCTCTTTAAAATTGCAAACCTGAAAGGAAATGCAAGCAGGAGAAAAAACAGTTTGCTTTTCCATGTATCATTAGTGTATTTCTGCAAGTAGCATATTAATCAACACATGACTACTACAGCGGGAGACAGAAATGAACAAGGATAAAGCTGTCCATTTTAAGCAGATTTTACTAACACGTAAAATTCAGCTAAGAGTACCTCAATAATAGTGATGTGATCTCTTCATAATCCATTATGAAAATAATTAAAGCCCATGGCTCAAATTCACAGAAGGTGTATGCAGTGTTGTGCCAGCATTGGTGCTAGTGCACAGATCCCGGGAACCCAGTGCCGAAAGAAGGCTGAAATGGCAAGCGGCGCTGAGGAACATGGGAACCCATGGGTAGGCAGTGCCAACCAGGCTGTGTCAGTCTGAGGACTGTGCATTCCCTCAGAAACCCTCACATGAGGAAATTAAGGAAAAGTGCTTCCTCTGTGCCAAACAGACAGCAGACTGCTAGCACCCTCCTTTGGGGCCTGCCCTCTTCAATAGGGTCTAGCTTAACAATTGTGCGTCACACAGCAGCCATACCAGTAAGGGGTGGATGAGTGGCCAAGACAACCTCCCTGTTCTGGCTTTGTTAAGTGGCAGTTTGAAATTACGCTTAATGAGCAGGGAAGGGCAGGGACCCATGCTTAGACCTCTCATCAGTAAGCAAAGGTGAGAAACACACTGTGCATTTCTAAAAAAACCTATTTCCTAGCTGAACATCTCGTCCTCATATGCTCTACTTAATACAGGCTTATAGATCTGTTTCTAAGCCCTTCTGTGCTGCGCCCAGCATTGAAATATATTTACGTTAGTTCATGACACACAAGGAACATTAGTCATATCTGGCAATGACACCCCATGCAATTCCATTAACAGTGAGGTTGCACACTGAAGTTGTAGCAACAGAAGCACTAGGGTGGCCATCAAGTTTCAGACCACAGGAAATTATTTTCCTTTTTATCTGGTTCCTTGCTACGTGGTGGTTTCCTCTCCTTCCCACACTCACGCATGCCATGGCACGTGCTTGCTGTCCAAGCTTTGGCACAGAATAGAGGAGTTAGGTTTTCACCCCTATTTCCCACAGAAACCTTTCAAATCTGAGTTGTATAGTGGGAAAGGACAGCAAATCTCTCTCAGGACTGCAGGAAGGATGCAGGAACGATCACTTCCTCTCCTTAGTCATACTAAGTTGTTTTAGGACCAAGTGTTGGCCACTGGTGCAAAGCCCAGTGCACAAGATTTTTCAAAGGGATCTGTAATGGAACAAAGGGAAAGAAACATTTGTTCCCTTCATCCCCACAGCAACCTCAAAGGCAGTTGTCAGGGCTAATGTTAATCCCTCTACTGCTGTGAAGCAGTGAGGTGCATTCCTTTATGCGTCTGCTTTGGCCCGCATCCAACCCTCTTTGCCTAAGTCCCTGGTGACTCCTTCCCATCCACCCTATTTTCTCTACCCAGTAACCACCAGACAGGAGGAAGAGACAGAAAGGGTCTTCCTTCCTATTACCTGCTTGGACACTGTCTCATCCTCTCACATCGGTTTTTGAAGTCACATGGACCTTTTGTGAGGGTTTAATGACAATAATAGTGGATGGCAGAATGACTTCCAGAAGACCACGATCCCCACTTTTCACTCCTTGAAGAAACCATACTCTTCTTGTAGCAAAGATGGTGATTTGACTGCTTTTTCTCTTGAGTATTTTCTCCCATGACATTTAAATGGCCTTTTCCTATCCCATCACAACCCTGAGAGGTACATGGCAGCTGCAGAGGTCCCTGTAGGCTTTCTTTTTCTCCATGGCATCCTTTAAGTGTGATCTCCTTTCTCCAGCCTCTGCAAACAACTGCCAGTTCCTCTCTCCCCGCAAAGCTAGTATTTTTAATTGGCCTGTATCAAGCACATTTGTAAGCACGTGTTTTCAACCTTCATTTGTATTGCTATTTTCCTGTGTAACATTAGTCACAGAGACAAGATATTTCAGATCCAGCCAGATATTTCACTGGGCCATAGATAATCCACACTCACTACTTATACTGTGGTTTTCTTTTTCTCAAGAAGCTTTTCCTTGTCCAGCCTGAAATCCACTGAAATAGCCAAACCTCCAAGCCCCTGCAAGCCCCTGTTTATCAGAGTCTCAGCAGGGCAGCAAGCATTTCATTTTCTGCCTCCCACTGAGCATAATTTCTCCTCTGAAATAAAGTTCAGCATGGGGTTGAGGTTCTTTTTTTTCCTCAGAAAAATCTTTGGTATGTTTTTCGTGACATCTCTTCCCCTGACTACATTTATCATTATCATTAGAGAGAGCACTGAGACATGTTTTGATGGCACTTGAAACCAGTGGGAGAGGAAAAATACCATCTCTGGTGCAAAATTCAAGTCTATTTACTTCATAATCAAACTCAAGGTGGTGTGTTAAAAAATGCTTAACTGGAAACCATTGAATTTCTGGAGATTTTCACAGCTCTTCTCATATGTCTGCAAACACTCCAGACTGTGTATATTCCCCCTCTCCCCACAAAGTCCCAAGCAGCCCCAACAGCGCTCACAGCTCCAACTATGCAAGGCCAGTTTCTTTACTCCTCCTGGGAGCAAAGTGCTGATCTGTGACTCTGAACTTAAGCACGGCAGACCTTTGAGGCTTCGCTTCTGTAAGAACATGGGGTCAACTTCTCAGCTGGTGAAAGGTCATCCCTTGCTGCACTGAGCAGTGCAGCTGCACAGCTGTGCAGATTTTGGTGCCAGCTGTGAACCTAGTTCAGTTATAGGGCTGTTCATTAAGGTTTACTGTTCGTCAAAAAAGATTACAAGTCAAAACTGCTTAGAACAAGACAGCTGCCTTCCAGGAATGTTCCCTCTTGGCCTCCATTTGACTTTGTTCCTCCCCTGTTCCCATTTGTTTCTCCTCAAGTAAAGGGGAAAAGTACCATTACTTTTTTTTTTTTTCTGGAAAGGAAACAGGCTTTCTTACCTGTCTAACCGCAACTGGCAGGCTGTTCGCAATATGTCAACTATGCCCTCGCTCTTCAGCTGTTTACAACAGACACTAGTTGCAATAAAGCAGCCAGTCCTCCCGATGCCTGCACTAAGGGACGGAAAAGCAGAGAGAGGCAGTGGAAATGTTAGAATGGCTTGGGAACTTTTTTGTTAAATGAGCACTATTAAACCAGCAATAAAACCCCATTATCCCTTTCTTCCCTCCAACCTTTGCCATGTGGGTACTTATGAATATAAAGCTGCAACTAGGAGAAGATACTAACTTTATTGGGACGACATAATTAAGTGTGAGCCATTCACAGTAGAAGGATGGCCATGGCATATACAATACTAAAATGGACTGTAAGGTACAGTTTGACCAGATATGTCATTGAACCATGGAAAATAAGCAGTTAAACAGTATTTCTTTGTTAGACTTGCTTTCAAGGCAACTTTGCTTTAAGATTCTTAATCCTAATAGCTTCTTTAAAAGCTATTTTCATTCACAGGTATAGAAAAAAAACCCAACAAAACCAAACCCCAAAGCCCATGCTTAAATAATTAGAGCTAATAGCAATGTGGTAAGTGTAATGCCACTTGCTGATCAGATATGCAATATAGTAGTTCTCTGAATTAGAGCAGGATACAACAAACTCACTCGTAAAGAAATTTCTTTTTCTTTCCTGAACACCTTTGTATCTTATTCAGTCCTTGCTTAATGACCAGAATTGATTTTATTCTCAAAGGCACAGTGCTATCAAAGCTGTGAATTCTTCTTACCACCTAATAAAAAGCTAGCAGCCAAAGCTGACAGCTCTTCTTATGCATGAAATAATTAAGTGAGCATCCTCAGGAATAATAACTTGACACAACTGCAAGAAATCCGGCTTCCATTTAAATTGTGCTAAAGTCATAATACAAAACCATTGGCAACAAATGTACATGCAACAATAGAGTATGCAGTGAGCTGCTGCTTGCAGAGTCCAAATACTGTTTCTTTGACTGTATAGACAGGTTTTGCACTCTGCATTTATGCTCGTTAGGAAAACAGCTACATTGGAATTGTTTTAACTTCTATTACAGAATGATAAGGCAACTCAATGGAAGTTTGGGGGATGATCTTCCTCACTAAGAACTCATTTCAGCCTTCAAACAATTGTGATGGAGATACCTAACTGACTTAAAATTTTTGTCCCTGAAACTCTTTGTACCTCATGCCCTTCTGTTTTCTTTACTATATCTAGCTTGTTCATCAATACTCCAAGTATTTCAGGGTTTCAGAGGACTCTTTGCTGCATACAGTTGTACATCAATGATTAAAAAAACTCCAAACCAACCCCAAAAAAGCCTTTTGTCTTCCAATTTATGCCATAACCAAAAAGGCCACAGTATGCAGCTCTTTTATACTGTTTCCCATCCATAGACCTCAGAGTTTTCGCAAAGGGAGTGAACAACATCCATTTTTAGATAAAGCAAGCAGCAATGAGACAGCACTTGTCCCAGGACAAGCTGTAGGTCTCTCATAGGCTGAGAGAAAGTCATAATCCTTCCAAGGCTATCCAAGAATGATGCATTATCCACAAGAGCTTAACAAGATTGCTAGCCTGGCTTGAACATGAAGCTGCTTTTAAGAACAGGGACAGAAAAATGCTCAGAGGGATGGAGCACCTTTCCTGTGAGGACAGGCTGAGAGAGTTGGGGTTGTTCAGCCTGGAAAAGGGGAGGCTCCAGGGAGACCTTATTGTGCCCTTTTAATACTGAAAGGGGGCCTTATAAGAAAGATGGGGACACACTTTTTAGCAGGGTCTGTAGCAACAGGACAGGGAGTAACGATTTTAAACTGGAAGAGCGTAGATTCAGACTAGATATAAGGAAACAGTCAAAGTCAGGTTGGATGGTTGAGCAACCTGATCTAATTGAAGATGTCCCTGCTCACTGCCGGGGCAGGGGGGTGGTGGTGGTGGTGTTGAATTAGATGACCTTTAAGGGTTCCTTCCAAGCCAAACTATTCTATAGTTCTATGATTCTAATAGCTTCATTATTAGGTTTGTGTCTATTTTTTCTTAAAGGTGCATTATTTTAAATCACTGAAGGCGAAAACCACAGTGATTATGTTCTACTGAAGAACTCCCACAAAGGCTAAAGGAGCTACAGTACTCAGTGTAACATCGGCCTTGACTAACGGCTTGCTGCATATACCACCCTCAAATGTACTAAATCCCTTCTTCAGATAAAATGACTGCAACTGAGAATAATCTGAAAGGGCTCTGGTCCACAGTTATCACACAAAGTTCTTTATCACGTCTCTATCACCACGCCTCTTAGTAGTTATTTCACATAAAAATACCCCATTTCCCCCCCCCCCCATTATTACTGTGTCATGAGTATGACAGCATACAAGAGGACAAAACAAGTATGCAAAGCAAGAGTGACATGGTGACCAGAATCTTTACCTGCAGCAAATACCATAATAATTCAAGAAGCTCTGAGAGAATCACAGATTTCCAAGGGTAAAGGGAACCTTCTTAAAAACCATTTGTTATTTTTCTCTGAACTCTCCCCAATTTGTCAAAATCTGTTTTAAAACACAGGCAGAAAAACTGGACATGTGGCATCACACGAACATTTTACTAGTGATTACTCCATATTATCTGATAGGTGGATCTTTGATGACACCAGGCTACCCACCATTCATGCCAAGATTCTCTTTAAAAACGTTCCCATTGTATGACAGTACCCCATTTACTACAGCTTCTGGATAGCAACCATCTGCCATTTCCTAGAAAACGTTATGCAAAACTAGGTAAAATTCCTAACAAAAATCCCAAAGATCAATTTGGCAAATTGTATTTTATTGAAACTATGCAAGATTACCCTGGTAAGATTACTGCATCGCTTATAAGGCTTTCTGCTATTTACCTGGAATAATTGTTTTGAAAACTGACTTGCAGTTTTCAAGTAATCACATTTAACCTTTCTTAACAGTGGCAAAACAGGACTTGTTTTTAGACCTCTGGAACTTTTTAAATTTTCCAAGAACTAGAACTCAGCTATACTAAACTTCAATGATTTAGAGCCTGTGGACCAATTTTTTTAAGAACTTTTGGGTGAAAATTAACACATTCCCTAGTTGGAAGCGCAAAAGAATGTACTTCACATCTACAAGTGATAAGTACATCATCCTACTTCTTTCTGAAGACAGAAGAGAAGTATCTACCTTAATCTATTTTTTCTGCTCTGTGATTGCTCATTACCATTTTCTCATCAGGCTTCAAAACACTGTAAAGATTTTGCTTCTTTCATATAAGAAGTTTTCATCTTTGCCAGGGGCTTTTCACAGGTATTTCCGTTTTATTACCAATTGCATACATTTCCTGTCTGTTGATTAGTATTTGTTCAGCTTTGCCACTGTTTCATTTATGTATTACGCTTAAATTATTGTCTTTGGCATAATGAGGATTTTTTAAAATCAAAGAAGAAATCTACAAAGCAGGGGGTTTTGAGGCTTAAAGTTGAATGTTCAAATTTTTCTGCTTGCATGTGTCTTCGTAGTCCATTTCTCTCACAGTATGTTAATCTTTGGCAACGTGGCCCTTTTCAGATCATTAAAGGCATATATTACTGGTAAGGCAAATAAAATGAGACTGTTCTTACTTGTAACTGTGCCACCACCTGCTTCTATGTTCAGCTCAGTCTGCATCTGAATGCAACACTTGGCAATAGAAAATTACTGTCATTAAATTTTAGAAGTTCCAAGAATATTTCAGAAGCAGTTGGGCAAGATCTCCCCCATGCCCGACTGATGGCCAATATGACAGTATCTGCACTATAGACTGTATGTGAAGAAGCCCTTAGAATTCAGACACAACATTTATTTACCTGCAGTGAACAATCACGGGGGCATTCTTCTCTTCTGCACTCTGCATTGCCTCTTCCACTTCCAGTACTAGCTGTAACAGAGGTGGGGCTTGATCAGGTGTCTTCTGGTCTGGCCAAGATGTGTACCAGTAATGTTTCAGGTTTCTGACTTCTTCTCCTTTCTGCAATCCAGTGAAGACAAACACCACAAAGTTTTAAAAGAACTTCTGGTTGCAAATTGATACTGAAACCTGGCCTTCCCTTTAAGAATGAGTAAATCAATGCTAAATGGAACAGGAGATGCAAATGGCAAGCCACACAACACAGAAATCTGGATTTCAAATATCACGTCTGCACTTCAGTAAACTGCCTTAAAAAAAAAGTATGCTGCTCTTTTAGTGCCAAGAGCTGTGTGCAAAACACTCCAGGCAGTCTGCTCGCTCTTGACAGATTCATTCAGCAAAGCCAGAGCTGTGCTTGTGACATAATTGCTTTCATAATGTTTTTGACAGACAGAGAGCCAGGAGCCTTCTCTTCGTCTCTGATAGCTAGATAGATAGATGAGGGAGAGAGACGGGAGCTTATTTTTCTATCTTTTCTGACAGACAGATTCATATCAGTTTCCTGTCAATTCTACCCTTCCCTTAGATACAGTGAGAATTTCAGAGACACTATGGAAGGTGGGAATTGTACCTAGCTACAGTCCAGGGCTTTTTGAGACACAAATTCCAATCCTCTCTGTGTCTCAGCATGGCTATGAATATAGCAAATCTGCTGTTACCTTTTCTGAGTGCCAAGTAGCATTACATGCTTCTGGTTTTGTGTGTTCAAAGTGACATCCTTCTGCCTGATTTCTAAACGTGCCAAATAGTAACATAGAGCTCAGGGAACCTTTCAGCCATTACATAAGACAGCTGGCATAGGGCTAAGCAAATACCTTCAAAAGGTCCAGGAACAGAAGTGTTAGCTTCCACAACCTTCCCTTAAACACATGGCTTGCTGAGTTTAAGAGGGGAGGGGGGAGGAAAAAGAGAACAAATGTTCTCTTTCTAAAGAACCAGGCACAAAAATCTGGAAATAGTTTCTGTCTTCTATACTTCTAAGTCCCTGTGACTGTCAGTCACTGGATGTTAAAAGTGCTCTATGGTTGTGCCACTTTCCATCCTTCTCTTTAGTTGACAAAGCTCTTGCATAGCTTCACAGTGAACTACATTGGAGATATGATCTAGTTAAATCTTTTTTCTTTCTCATAGTGGATTAATTTTCAGATGGATCAACCAGTTTCCCCCTTCGGCTTAGCACACAGTCACATAAATGTTTGCGTGGGCACATGAGAGATGGCATAAGGGTAGGAAAAAGACAGCTGGACAAGGGGAGGCTGGGGTTCGCTTAGTTGCTGTTCCAGCTTCTACAGGAATTAAAGTGCCCATTGAAGCACAGCCATAGGAACCTTAAGGGTATGTTTATCTCAGTTTAGGAAAAGAGAATCTTACTATTGTGCCACAGAGCCTGGCTTTAGGTTATTTACCCTAACAAGACAGTATTTGGGTTAAGAGAGCATAATTAGTTGTCATGAAGAGTACCTGATCTCAGTACAGTGAATCCGATCAAATTTCAACACTGCTCTGAAACATGAACATATACAGTTGCTTTTGAATGTGTGACTATGTGCGAGCAACAGAAGTTATGAACATGGATTCTTAAGTGGGTTGTGAAAAAATATAATGAAAATATTGTTAATAATACTGAGAGAAAAGTTAAAAGTTGTCGGAAGAAAAACTATCACTATATAAAGTCACTCATTTGACAGAAACAGAAAAGAAGCTGAAGTACTAATGATGAACTCCGGAAGTTTTTAGTTTTGTCTACGCTGTTACCAGTTCTACGCTTCTGACTAGAGAACCCTGACTTCTGTGGTTCTGTACACTTCTGCTTTGACTTTAACAAAATATTCTCTACTGGTGCTTCCTTGAGACTGAGAAGACTTGGGAAGAAGAAAGATTTAACTGATGGTTTGAAGTCTACCATCATGTATGCTGTAGCCGAGATCCTGATCAGTGGCTAGACACTGTCAGGTTCCTCTGAGAAATGAAAACAAGACTTGCGCTATTGCCTGAGCATTTTCTAAATTCCTAAAGTTTGCCAATTCCAGTCCTCTGTTCTGAGTCTACCCTGTAGCACATGCAGTAATCATATATTGCTGCATCATGTATCATGTGCACGCTGGTATCATGTACTTCTGGTCACCTACTTTGAGGGTGGCAGAGCACTGGCACAGGCTGCCCAGGGAGGTGGTAGAGTCTCCACCTCTGGAGACATTCAAAACCCACTTAGACACGTTCCTGTGCAACCTGCTCTGGGTGGCCCTGCTAGATCATCTCCAGAGGTCCCTTCCAACCCTACCATTCTGTGATTCCTGTCTAAGGGAAAACACGAGTCAAGTTTTCACTTCACTTCTCTAGTTTTCACTGCCAAGTCATTTAACATACGTATAGTCTGGAGCTGCTACTCCACTATTGCTGCTAAATGACAAATGTACAGCTCCAGGCAATGGTAACCTGACAAATGGAAACTTTATTTCAGCTCTAGAACTCAGCAGTTCACCTCCTGACATTTAGAGGTGGGAGGAAAGAAACACTGCCCCGCTAGGACTGAAAACAAAAGCATTGTTTAACTGAAAAACTAACTGGGATGAGCTTAAGTCCATCATTTCTTTAAAGAAAATAATCAAAATGATCAATTCATTTGAGTAGGGAAGGAACTGCATCCTTGGAGATATGTATGTGCAATACAGGCTTTTGTATCATTTGTTACAGAAAAGCACTTGTCTTTCTTGGCTATGATTATGAATAATGTGTGGTATTCTGTACTTCTTTCCTTATGACTTTGCTGTACTCTGCTACCTTAGCCATTCTTTTTTCTTTCTGTTAGTGCCTGAACATACTGGATATGCCAGCCCTGACAAATAATGTGGCTTTCAGTTTGTTGGTTGTTGTTTTTTTTTTCTCCTGTGATATCCACAGTTATACATACAGAAAAGATATATTAATATCTGAATCTAAATTCTGAAGCTTCTTCTTTAACACAAAGAACTTCACCTAAGGAAGAACTTAGCAGGGACAAAAGAATTTGGGAAAACACTGAGAGACTGCTATTGGAAGAAAGTGTTCTGCAGGGATGACTATTAGCTTTGAAAGATACTTGTGAGATGGGAGTATGGCTTATTACACTCGAATTGTTGCATATAAGCTTTTCAGGACTGTTTCTTTGTTTTGTGCAATGCCAGTTAAAGCGAGATTGTTTTTTGGATATGCTACTGCGACATTGATATTAAATGCCACTCCTTTGCAATTCCCATCTGAAAATGGAACTGGCTATTACCTTCCTGAGAAAAATTTGAATGATCCTTCCCCAAGGAGAGAATAAAATTTCCTTCCAGAAATATAAGGGGAAGTGTTGTTTGGGTTTTTTTGGGGGTGAGGGGGTGTGGGGGAAGAACATTTCAACCTAAATCTCTAAAGTTAATGCCAAGCTGAAAAAAAAGATTTGCGATACTCACTGATATTAAAATGCTGGTTTTAACAATTTAAAACAACTATGAAAAACTCTTCTGCCAGACAGTGTAGTTTTTTATTGAAGAAATTTTGTTGTCACTATAACTAAAAAGTGACCAATTCTATTAGATATCAGTATTCCATCATAATTAATCTATGTATTATTCTTGCTGCTGCACTGTGGTGTTTTGTATAAATTGTATTTAAGACCTCTGCGAGTCTGCAACATACTTGTAAATATTCTTTACTTCCCACTCATCAGGGAGCATGATTTTCTCCTTGCTGCCTTTGCCAAAAGCATGAGTGACAGACTTTCCACGCTCTCAATCCAGACATGGGATTTCATATGCTGGCTTTCTGCCTATTAGCATATGGCTGAAGAGACTTCAAACTAGTTGGATAAAAGGAGTTTTTTCAGCCTGGAAAGAAATTGTTGTGTTATACTGAGGTCAGAGGTAGATCTGGTAGATGAAAGAAGTATAAAGTTTATGTAAATAGACTGTTCTTATTAAAACACATGCTTGAGATTCTAGCACCTAGCAATGAAAACAGCTGTAAAATAGGACTACAGTACTTTAAGTAGCACCTAAGTACTTAAAAAATTAAACCTGCATTTAAACTCTCCATCCACAAGATGACAGAATGGTTACTGGTACATAAAACTACATACACAGTTAGTTGGAAAGATACCAATTTTTAGAAATGTAAGCACAGAGAATGCTGCGGTGAACGTGTTTTTAAAGGTCATCAACAGTTTTAGTGTCTTGGAGTGGCATGATCCCTTTAAAGCATTTTCCAAGTCAGGTCAGCCAAATAGCTCAAAGAATAAATTAGCATGATACCTATTAAAAGGACTTCAGCCATGGTGAACAGAAGTGGTGCTACCACACCATTGACAAGTGCCAAGCAGACAAGTACTCCCACTGCTGAGAGAAACCGAAAACAGGTATGCAATATTAAAAAAAATTTTCCTCAGTTCTCAACTCCCCCACTTCTTGTTAGCAGCACCAGTCATCTGAGGCATAAACTGCTGGTGAGTATCCAGTAGTCTGACAGCATTCCAATACAGATCATAAAAAGACGAGAAGCATTACCTAAATACTTCTTTGGGGTCTTCCCATACCACAAAATATGTAAGATGCCATGCATGTAAAAGTTCCCTGTTAGTAATCAGTAACCCTTTGTGTAAGTCCATGGCCGAAAGAATAAATAAGCCTTTGTATTCTACAGAACATCATCACAGAGTTTAGCAGGTTATTCCATCAGTGCTGTCTGTCTGACTTGCAAAGGCTGGTAAGAAGCTACCTGTGAGCTAACATGCCCCTCAAAATGACCAGTCAACACAGAATACATAGGCACAGAATGAGTCACTGGTTTCTTCCGCTGACTGGACCCCATATTACTACAATTGGCCTGTTAGCTTTCAGACTGCACAGAAGCAGTCTAAATCTCCAACTGCTTCTTTTACTTTTTACATGGTTTTGTATGTTGATGAACTGAGCAAAACTATTATGACTTCAGTAATGAAAAGTGATATTTATACAGCAGTAGATTGTGCAGAAGATTTCTACACAATTCTCCATGAACATCTCCATTTAAGGGTTAAGACAGCTAAATTACTGTAAGTACATTGGAATGATTTACCTTTAGGGTGATGAGCCTTAAACGGTAATCGTCTGCTTGTATGACTTGATTAACTGTGATTTCTATTCCTTCATAGGTGACCTGTTCCTCTGGCCAATATTCTGTGCATTTCTGTGTGCAATATAAAATAGATCTAGTTAAGCAGATATCAACAAAGGTTCACTTTTACTCCTCTGAAATTGGATACAGCACATGCATAGATGAATATGAATGAATGTTGTTTCTATAATAAGGATAAGGTTCATTTTCTAAATAGGGACAACATTTCAGGTGATTTTTGCTGCATTCATAATAGCCTGACTGCATGATTAAAAATGCATAAATCAAGTAATGACTAACCAATGCTTTTAAATACACACATCCTTATTTATCTTTATGCAACTGATATGCATTTTGAAGGCTCATTAGAAAGACCAGTGGCCATGTGCTTGTTTTTAGATTAATCCTTTTCTTAAGACAATAATGATTAGTATAACTAGTGTTAGTTACCAATATTTCTGTGGTGTGTACACTCATATGGAAACACAAAATACATATTTTCTATTTTTTACAATCAGAAAGCACTGACGCTTTACAAGATGATCATTTGCATAGGTTTTTGTACAAAAGAACATAACTGGGATGTTTTGGGAATAGATTATGTACCAAAATCCACTTTAAACGGACACTGAGAATCTTTCAAAGCTAAGAAACTAAAAGGAAGCAGTAACTGTGAGAGCTATTTCAGTACTGCATTTGATTTTGACAAAAAATAGTCAAGAGATGCAACCAGCACAACCTGACAATTAGACAAGGAGAAACTATAGTCCATTTGCAAATCTACCTTTTATACTACTGATACCCTAGCAGGTGAGAATTTGTAAGCACTCATATCCTGGAAGGAGGACTAAAAAAAGACTGTGGCTTTTGGTATGCAGTTTCTCTTTAAACTAATCAATATGCAAAGGAAAAGACAAGCATCTCAACATGGTGCATGAACTAGTTCATGGACAAGGAATGACATGAACAAGGCAGGGTCTCAGAAGAAGGCTCCCTTGTGATAACAGAAGAAGCAATTTTATTATCATGTGAAAATAAGAATACGCTATTGGACAAAACCCAGTTTAAGATTATCCTTGTAAACATCCTCTTTTACATAGCTGTACACAATTTTGAAGGAAGCAAGTTAAATCATTTTGCTGTCATCCACCAAAAATAATTTCACTTCAGGAGAAAGACTAACAACAGAAAAATATCTTGCAAAGTTACTGAGTCAAAATTTTTGTGTGGGAGAATCAGTGTTGCTCCATCTGCATAGTGCATCAGTTAATAACCCACTGGGAATGTGTCCCACTGTGTCTCTGTAAAATTATTTACGCAGATTGCATTTTGTTCTTCCTCTTCTCCTTAACTGTAGAATCCATTGTAAAAATTATCAAGAGCGCTAGCAGCTATCAATAGCACAGATGTTGCCCTGCCTAAAGTAGTGGAGTAAGATTGCCCACTTATTTCTGTGGGCTGTCTGTCAGTTCAGATTAGATGTGACAGAGGGCTGAGATACAGAGCTTTTAATACTCACATTAGAAAAGTCATTGCACTGAGGAGGCGCACAAAGCCTCTGTAACTAGCACCATTGCTGAATAAAGGTTTTGGTTTTGAATCTATGTACTTCTGACTCCTGTTATTCATATATTAATATATGTATTATGGAAGAAAGGGAATGAATATGGTAGACATTTATGTGGAAGGACTTACCCTATATTTATGGCTGAGATTCCTGACACCGTTTAATTTTTGACACAAAAGGCATCAGAAAAGACTCAGCAGCTTTGTTACGATATATAGGCTGTAGCAAGCTCCGGTTATGTAGTGCATCAGCACTACAGTGCACTGCTTCCCAAGACTGATATGATAGGTGAAGTACTTGGTCAGTGTGAATAAGAGGAAATTCATTCTTGCTATGAAAACTATCATCAGATATATAATTCAGGATCAGTATTCCCTCTGCATCATCTTCTTTAAACCTCAAAGTTCTTAAGTGATTCTAGTATACTATGTCCTGACATTTTAATATCTTATTTTCCAAAAACTGGCAACTCTGATCAACGAGTAAGTTATTACTTCAGTGCTGCCTCTCAGATAGAGGGAGATGTGAGTTTAAAATGTTAGTGCAAACAAAACATTTAGATCAGCAAGATACTTTACTTTGCATCACCAATGCCTTGACAATATGCATCCAATCAGCCAGCTATAATAACTGACCATTTTTAACTTGCAAAATGTGATAATTCTATGACTGTCTTGTTCATGTCTTTTTCACTAAAATCCAAGGCAAAATTTATTTACTCACAGCCGTGGAAAGCTGAAGGTTTGTCCACGTGCATAATTATGGGCACTAAGCTTCCAGCTAGCAGTTAAACCATTATAACTCTGTGTGTACAATCAAAGTATGCCCCTATTACTAACGGGTTCTTAGGGACAAGCTTTGACAAATACTGCTGTTGCTGCAGCTTAAGAAACACCATTTGTATCCCTCCAATACACCTTGCTGCCAGTGGTAAGGGGGGATGCAGAGCCCAACATGCCCAGACTATTTTCTCACATCTTGCACTGCCAATAAAGACAGACATAAGCTCAGCTACCTGTCTGTGAACTGAAGCCCAGGCATACGGTTCTTTCAAGTCTGCTAGGGGGCAAATATTTCAGCATGTAAATAATGAACAGCTGGAGGGCAGCAGTATTTTAAACTGCAAACAGAAACCACATTAGGTGGATTAGCAGAAACACCACAACAATTTAATTTCTGGAAGTAGGGGGTGAATAGAAAATTTCAGCATTTTAATTTCAATATTTCAAAAGCATTCAGGAAAAGGTCCTCCATATCCAAGTCAGCTCTGCTTGTTGATTATTGTAACTAGCATCTTTCATGATTCAGGGACAGCTTCAATGAACTGTGGATACAAACAGTGATTTGAAAGAAATGCAAGATAGCGCAGCACCAAATTTGTTGATTAAAGGTATTTAACCTTAGTAGTTATGGGCTATTGTTGTTTTTTTAAGTCCTTTAGAGAGAACTTGAAAGACTGTCTCCAAATAGAGCTGGGTTTGGAGAGGTTTCAGGTCAGCTAGGAGAGGAAAAATGGCAAAACCAGCAGTAGGCTAAGTCAGATATCAAAACAAGACTTACAGTAAACTGAACTGAAAGAGAGGCCAACATCTCTGACCCTGAAGAATTTAATGCTGGCTCTGATTGCTCAGGCCACTGAACCAACTTCTGTTTGCTAGCTTAGCATCTATACCGAAAATATCTGCTCGAGTACATATAAAAATACAGACTATATGTTACACCATTACCTCATTCATCTCTTCTATATTGGTAATCATGACAATGATGGGAGAACGCTCCTGCCACACCATTCTCCAGAAATCACTGACAGTATTAACTATCGGTCCCTGAGTAGCAATATATACCTTTTCCTCTCCTCCATAGCCCTGCCAACAAAACAACAAGAGATCAATTTTAACAGGAGTGACCACCACAGCCTTGAAGGTTCAGTCTTTAAAACAGAGAGATACCACTGGTTGGAATGGTGACTTGACAGTATCAGTTCTTCCCCTCTCTGTCTCTCTCCTGCATGTGTGTACATGGAGCAAAGGCACAATATCGATTCGTGTAAGTCCAGCAATGAGCGTCCAACAGCCTTGAGGTGACTCTGGCTAGGTCAAGAGCCTTATTCAGGTTTATCATCCAGTGCCTTGGTCAGGCCAGCTGACAAGCAATTTGCATCAGTAAGTGCAGAAGTGTCTTTTTGTTTGATCTCAAACTGTACAGTTGCTCTTTGAAATTTAGTTTTCAGTTAATATAAGCAGGAGAGAAGAGCAATCAGTTCAGCTACAATGCCTTTAAAAGATGCTGCAATTCTGTTTACATTAACAGTGGCTGATAGAGGCTACACAGACACATTGGACTATTGAGCTCTTACCCTGATGTAGTTAGCATTGATGTAAGAGCTAAGGGGGTCGTCCTGATCAGCTGAGGTAAGGCACACTCTGCTGTGAGGATCTGAAAGGTGTAAAGAGGTAAGTAATCGTTTATCAGTTGCTCAGAGGAGAGAAAGACAGACACAAGATTATTTTGTACAGCGAGACATTTACATGCATTCATGGCCATCAGAACAGAGTGAGTGGCCTTGGAGAGCTTCCATGTTAAAACGTTACCATAAAAAAGGGAAAGGGTGGTTGGGGTAATTTGGCTTCCTCTGATAGTTTTACTCACTCTCTGAAGCCTGATTAATTGTTCCTGTTGCAGACTCAACGTCCCAGAGTGATTCTGGAACAGCAGTTTTCTGCTCCAGGAGAGTTTGTTAGGTCAACAGACTTATTTTGGCTTGTAAGACATTAGAATATTGTTTGTGAAATGACAGCAAACAGCTTTTCTCCCAAACCATAAACACACATTCCTTGCACACAGGCAAGCCAGATGACAATAACTCTTGCCTTGTTTTGTCTTGCAGTGAACTAAACTCCAAGATGTGCTATTAATAAATATAATGGTTAAAGAGAAATTAAAGAATATTAACAGTCTCTTGTACTTTGCATAAGCCTCTTCAGTACTTGAGTCTCCCTCATTGGAGCTGTTTATTAATCATTGCTCCTGTTTTAATAAGAAGACAAATTAAAACATTATTCCACCTAAGACGTTCAGTCCAATTCCTACTGAAGTCAATGGGAGCCACTCCACTGATTTTAATGTGAGCTGACAGAGGTCCACGTTCATCCACTTTCACCAGTACTACACAGTTTGTTATCATTGACAAGAAATGTTCTCCTGACAGAGGCCTCAGCAAAGAGCAACACCATATATCACCAGGAGAATATTAAAAACAAACCACAGATGACTTCATAAAAAATCCAGCCTGCTTAGAAACCAGAACAAAACAGAAAAACATGCAAAAATAGCGTGATATCGGGTAAAGCACAAAGGGCTAAGCACACTGTACTTTCTACAGTACTACAAACACAGTCTCAGCATGAAACGGTGTCCTCAGAACAAATTCATGGTATTTATAATATAATCACAATCCACAAAGCAAAGATACTAACAAAGATCCTGTTTTACAGCACAGAAGTACTGAAACCAGTGGGTTCCTCTCTAATACAGTTCCCTCCTGCTCAACTTTGCTCATATTTCTAGTGCTGGGGAGATGGTAGGACAAGAGATAAAATCTGCTTTTTAATTAGTAATTCTGATAACCTTCAACATATCATACCGTTAGAAAGGTGACATTGGTTGCCACATGTTTATTCACATGTCACTGGACTGGGTAGTTCGGCACCTTGCATGAAGTCCCTATGTGTGGGTTTTATGCAGCCATCCATAGAGTTTGCTGAAGTCTGAGTAACGATTACATGATTTTTCCCTACTAATTATAGCAATAATACTATGTTGCTCATCTCATGATGGCTCTTTAGAGGGAAATAAAATGCATCTGAAAAACTCTATTAACAGGTGTCACAGAGTTCTAAGCACTTTTAGTATTCTTCAACTGCAGTAGAATTCTAGTTACCTTTCACTGTAGACTTTTTTATTGCTGTATCCACAAATATTAAAACATTATTCAAAAATATGCTTTGACTTTGAATTATAACACTTGGCTTGTGAATTTTCTAATGTTAATGTAGTATTTACATTTGTTAAGGTAGTATGTTAGCCAACAGTTTCAACCTTATTTCATTTAAGAAAGGCCTATTAATGCATTGTTAATACAAGAATGGGCACTGTTTTGCAGAAAGCGTAACCGAAGCTGAATTGCATCTCTTAGAAATATATAAACAGGAATAACTCCTCTTTAAAAAAAAAAACCAACTACATAACAAGACTTTAATATAAGAATTTGCAGTATTAATTTGAAATTTTTAATAGAGAGGCATTTAAGCAAAATCACATCCTACTCTTAATGAAAATATTTCTCCCAGGACAAAACCAGTGCACAGGCCAGGTTCAAGAAGACATCATGCCTTTAGAAAAGAACTGTCTCCTGTGGGAGGGCCCCCACGCTGGAGCAGGGGAAGAGTGTGAGGAGTCCTCCCTCTGAGGAAGAAGGAGCAGTAGAAACAACATGTGATGAACTGACCACAACCCCAATTCCCCATCCCCCTGTGGTGCTCGGAGGAGAAGAGATAGAGAATTTGGGACTGTAGTTGAGGCCAAGAAGAAGGGAGGGGTAGGGGGAAGGTGTTTTAAAAGATTTTTTCTCATTACCTTACTCTGACTTTTAATTGGCAATAAGTTAAAATTAATTTCCCCGAGTCAAGTCTGTTTTGGCCATGACGATAATTACTGAATGATCAATCTCTCCCTGTCCTCATCTCGATCCAAGAGCCTTTCGTTATATTCTCTTCCCTGTCCGGTTGAGGAGTGGGAGAGATAGAGAGGCTCTGATGGGCACCTGGCGTCCAGCCAAATTGAACCTGCCACACACCAATTCTGATGTCTCAGTTAAAACATTCAATGTGAGATATTTAAAATGGATCCAGTTCTCAAAGTACACATTAGATAGCAAATTCAGAAAATACAGATCACTTTAAAATCTAGAAGTTTGGGCATCTGAAATCACTACTTATCAGTACTTACGCAATCTTCTCTTTACAACAAAACCAGTGAATTAATACTTGAATGATTCACCTCAGTCATTAGCATGGAAATTGAGAAACATGGCTGAATGTTTTTACACTTCTGGTCTAAGGTGGAGTACAAAGTCAGAAGGGTTGCACACATTGGATCATTGGCTACAGCTGCTGGAGTGGTAAGTCTAGGTAAAAAAATCTCTTCTGGAATCATTTCCAATCCAGCTTCACTGACTAAAATGGTAGGCATAGCTAAGGACATTTTGGACTTCCCTGCACTCATCTTTGCTAAACTGACTCTGAACCTTTTGGGCTTTGCAAACAGAGCTACTCTGGCCAGTGGTGGCATTTTCCAATGATGGCCTAGAGCAAAAAAGAGGCATGACATCTAATTGTATCACTTTTCAAAGTAACTTTAAGTACAACACAGGGGAAAATGATGACACTTGGGAAAACTCATACCAAAACGTTTCTCAAAACTCCTACTCCTGGCTACAAGTAAAAATAGTGTAATAGAGAAGAAAAAGATTTTGATTTTCTGTTTCATCTTAATGCCATCAGGCCAGCTCCCAATATTCTCAGTTTACATTTGAGGCATGATTCTGAGAAAAACATCAGTTGGGAAAATAACATAGCTAGAATTTAGTCCTTCTAAAGCATTTAATCAAAGAAACCATTAAGTAACATCTAAATAAACACATCAAGTTCTTGGGTAGAATTTTTAATCAGCACCAAAAGATGCAATTCTAATGACTTAAAAACCTAAGTGCTGCTCATGTTCAGTGAATCTTAAGTCCCTCATGCTCTGTACCTCTTTTGAAATTTGATTTATGCTACGTGTTGCTGCTTCATAAATATGGCCTGTGGACAATACACGGTAGTGACAGCACATTTGATGCATTCTGGAAAGGAAAGTACAAAGCCATTCAAGCATATGGAATAAACCACCCTGCCTCAGTGACTTAAAAAGCAGAAAACTTACTTGGGAGAATTGTTTTGTAGCGATTCTTACGCACTAAGCCTGGAATATCATATTCCTTTGGATCCACAAAGTTCATTGGAATTTCCTGTTAAAAAAAAACAAAGCACAAAACACAGTAGGTGGTATTATTAGATTCACAAAAGGAAGAAAAAACCCAAGCCCATTATGTCCTGCCTGTGAGGGAGGCAAAGTGATGAAGTCAACTGAGACATATGGTACAGTACTTCCAGAAATTTACCACCACAATTTGACTGATGTTTCCTTTTACTGTCACTGGCTTTCTTTTCTGAAATCCTTATGAAAATGCTCATAGTGACTAATTCATTGAGTAATACGTGCAATGGCATTATGTTAGCTCCTAATATTATTAGAACTGAATTGCAAGTGTAGGCACAGAACTAAGCAAATGGTGGTACGTAAGATACTCTGCTCCCAAAGCAATGGACCTCAGACACCATCCTTTCTGACTCACACTCCTCCTTTCTCTCTGAGAGTGGAAGGAAGTAATTTGCCAGTGACTCTAACCAGCAACAAATTATGACCTACATGATGACAGGCTGGCATATTGATCTGATCCTATGGAGCTGGGCAAGTGTCACTTTTTGCTCACCCCACTTTAAAGCTCCATGGGCAAGGACAGCAAAGAAATGTTCAGGGATTACGTGGTCTCTACACTACTGACTCAAAGAACACAGAAAGATGGAGGACCTTCTTATACTCCATTACTCATCTCCTGCAAGTAAGTGGACAGTGCCAGGCAGGAACAAATGGGAACCTTCCACCAACTGGAGTCAGTAGGTACATGATGAGACTGGATGTGTCAACCAGGCTCAGCAGAGAAAGGGTACATGGGAGCTGGGGAGCAGAGCTGATCATCCCAGCTGCTGCATACTGGATTTGAGAGGCAAGTACTGGACATACCGGTAACAGGAAGCAGGGTTGAGTAAGACAAGCCTCACTGCGGGAAGAAATTAAGATGAGCAGAGCTATGGACTATGTTAAATTCTGGAGCTTTAGAATACTGACTATCTGTATTCTGTCTCTTCCACAGCACTGAGCGTACTGTTGGGCTTAACCACAGGCAATTAATGATAAAACCACTTTGCTGAAGTAGCTTCCTATCAATTTGAGGAACTTCATGGGAATGAAACCTTCATGTTTTCCTCAATTGCTGCTTGGTATTTAGTCACCCCCAACTCTTGAGCCAAGCTCCATGGTCTGTCTTTGTGACTTAGTCATTGACTGCTCAAGCAAAGTCTTGGTGAAATCAACAGGACTTCTGCCTGAGTAAAAACTCTAAATCTTCTCAGAATTTCAGGACTTAGCCCTGCAAGTGACATCCCCTCTGACTTTTCTTCCAAAATGAAACACAGCTGCTTCCTTCATCATGGATCTGGGCTCTGAAAAGCAAGTATGTTGGACAGACTGAAAATACATGATGCAGAGCAAGCTGGTGATAACTGTTTCATAAGAAAACTAGATTACAATTTTTAATTACAGAAATGACATTTTGATTACACAGCATTTTTATCTACGCTTTTTCAGTTTTCATTAAAGAATGAAAATTACTAGGGATTGTTTGGCTGTTGAATGATTCTTCTGAACACCAGGAAAACTAATTCAAAATCTCTCAGAGAAATGAAGCATATTTTTCCTACTTCTAACATTATTTGCTTGAATACTACAGTGCACCTCAGAGACTGATGAAATCGTATGTGGACTTGTTCAGAAGTCAATTCATACACTCAGTAAACTAACATTTCCTCCTTAGAACAGCAATAGATGCTTTACTTTAAAAGAATCAGGGCTTGCCTACACAAAAGCTGCTTTTTTTCA
The DNA here is from genome assembly GCA_013400135.1 of Rhinoptilus africanus. Classification (NCBI taxonomy): domain Eukaryota; kingdom Metazoa; phylum Chordata; class Aves; order Charadriiformes; family Glareolidae; genus Rhinoptilus; species Rhinoptilus africanus. The sequence goes on from VXBO01001120.1 coordinate 870,678, forward strand.
GCTTGTACAGCACTAACTGAATTAGAGACCACAGATATCTGGTGGTCTGTTTTAAAACGGAAGCCCACACTATTTCATCTCCCTGTGCTAGTAAGGTAGAAAAAACCCCAACAACACTCCTGAAACTGCACAAGGATACTCAAAGTATTAATGTGCCATTTCAGACCCTTGCAGGTCATAAAGAGGACAGGCTGAAAGGGTCGTTACGTTGCAAAACATCATCTTCCTCCTGCTCTGCTGAGATTCCATGATTAAGAGAATATTTGACTTGGCAGCATTGACTTCAGCAGCTCTTGATCACATGCTCTGAAATACCCCAACATGCAAAGACTGTGCCCTGGTTACCTCCCATCTTGTGCAGGAATTTACAACCCTGCCTAGTAGACATACTACTCATAGCCACTGCAGCATTTTGCCTATTTTTTTTTGCCAGGTATAATAAACATGACAATGCCTATCACAAGCACACTCCAGCAGTTAGGGAAGAGACTCATAGAACGCAAAGATCTAAAAAGCCAGTGTACTCACTACACCGAAATGTGTCTGGCCTTTATCCTAAACTACTTAGAAAACAAATTTTCAACTTCTTGCGTCATCTGTGTATGTGTATTTTTTCCCCAAATGAGGCAAAGAATTCTTTCTCCCAAAGCAACAGTGGATACAGTGAGCCAAGGAAACATATTTCAGAATCCTGAAAGCAACTGACAGAGCAGCTTACAACTAGTAAATAATTTTTGTGCAGAAAAAAAAAAATCCAGTAAGGCATACTTTTTATGGCTCCTGCTGAGTGACATAGCCATCCTGTGCTTCAGTTATCTGGAGAACATTCAGGCTTGGAAAGTAGCTCCATGCCAATATTCAATAGCAAAGAGTATGTACTTGGACTAATTTCATCCCTAGGGCAACTCCAGACACATTTCAAGAAGTTATGCCTACATCAAACTTGGCTTTTCTTCTGTACTCCAGTGAAAAAGTTTGATTTTTTTTTTTGTTAAAGTAGCATGCTGACACAAAACCAAAACAAAACACTTGTGAAAACAGAGCTTTTTTTTTGTTGCCAGAACCAGTTCTCTAGGTTTTAAGTGACAATATCACCGAAGCTTTCACTGTCATTTCAAGGGATGACAAATTTCAGAATTGTGTTAAATGTTTCACTGATGGAAGTGGAGTTTGTATGTACTAACTTAAGACTTGCAGAAAATAATAGCAGAGTTTATAGAAGAGAGACAACATCTCATTTTTCTGATGCTCCTAAAAGAGGTCAGATACTCACGAAGAACTCTGCCTGGAGTATGAAAGGATCCAGTGCTTTCTTGTGCAGTTCCTCTTCAGTAAGGATGTTTGATGCCGTCTGGAGGTATTCTCGGGCTGACTGTTCCCGTGGTGACATCACATAGCCAAACCCTTGCTCAGAACAGCCTGGGGTACACATATCCAGTGTGAGTGAAACATTTGAACCTCTCCTGCAAAACAGAGCAATCAAAGTTTGCTTACAGCAGAACAGACTGACCCATTGTATGATCATTGTCAGCAATGGATACAGTCCCAATGACAGATAACAGCAATTTAGAAAAGCACCCATCTGGTTCTGCTGTGTACATTATGGTCACTGACTGTGAAAAATGGGTGATGCTTCTTGTGTAGACAAGACCAGATGATTACAAACACTGGAATATGAAGGCAAACACTTTCAAAGTGTTGTCTGTAGTGAAGCAACTGCATACTTTGTCACCTAAATAGAAGCAACTTCCTTGTCAAAGGTGCTGAGCAGGCAACTGCAGAAGTTCTCATACTTGTGTAATCACACCTTATTTTTGGATGTCTGAATATGGACTTACATTTTAAACATGACAGGTGAAACTATTGGTCTTAGCTTTCATTGGGCCAGATCCTACTGAATAACCATTTACTAGTGGGACAGACAACTGTGGGATAACATCTTGGGATAAACTTTACCAGTTCAACATTAATAAAGACATGAGATGCAAACCATTACAGTGAATAATTTTTCTGTTTGAAAATTTTTCTTTCCACAACAGTACATCACAAGAAGGGTAAAACAAAGGTCTCAACATTTTAACAGTTACATTAAAACCAGAGATGCTGTTAAGTGTAGAATTTTTAGTGGCTTTTATTTAGGTTAGCCACACAATAAAAAGTCAAAATGGCCGCATTGTTCATTGAATGCAGTTTTAAAGCATTTCTGAGCTTCTGTCAATCTCGCATATCACCAAGAAAAGTAATATTCAAATGCCATCAGTGAATCTACATTTGATTATGTTCAACAAAATAATAAAATCATACCATATGCTTATTACTAGATGTAATGTTCTATACATCCACACGGTAAACCTATTTCTGATGTCTCTCAACTGGCAAATTCTAGTTAGGAAGTGTTTGCAGGAGCTATTGAAAAACCTTGCAAACATACAAACATGACTAGCTCACAAAGAAGACAGAAGAAGTTGTTACTTGGATCACAGGCCTCTCCTGGATTCAGGAGTTTTTCCAAAAGAATGTGCAGCCAGCAACCTGCTATGATTCACAGCCATGGGGAATGGATTGTTGATGAAACATGACCACTGCTGGTAGACACTGAATCTTTAGTGACACCTTTCAGAGGATTTTTACTCTACCCTGTGTGCTGTTAAATTGCTACTACATTCCTCCACAGAAATAGATGCATTTGATAACAAATACTTTTGGATTTTTAAGGTAGAAGAGGCTACATACATACAGGTATTAATAGTTCTTCAACATGACAATAAACATATTGTTTCTTCTTAAGAGTAACATTCAGTGCTGTTTGAATTTAGCTAGTGACTAGCTTTCTAATGGCGTAGGTGGTTAAAGAACGAGAGGGAATAAGATGCAGAAGCAGAATGGATTCAAAAGAGATATAGGTAGATAATTCAACACAACAGCAAAGAAAGAAAGAGTGACCAATGCTTGATGTAAATGAAATCTGTCAGAGCACAGCCCAAACCTGAAATGATGTCTGGCTTCTCAAGCACATGTGTAGGTTGAAAACACATTTATTTTACATCTTAAATGTACATGTTCTACGTAGTGTGAGCACTTCAAGTGATTGCTTTCTTTTTCCCATCTCTACTTCTTAGACAGTTTTTAAATTGTAATTCATTACTTGAATCAACTGATATTCCCCAACTGTCTTGAAACAGTGAGTACCTTTCCTGCAGGGTAGCAGTCACCTGAGAAGAAATGTCAGCATCTTTAAAATCAGAGAGATAGGATGAAATCAGGGATGATGATGCATTTCAAGCCCAATCTTGCCCATAATGAAAAAAATGGCAAAACTCACTGGTAGTAGAAGGTTCAGGGACAAGCCCCAGACGTTACTGCAATCTCATATTTAAAGTAGGAGAACATAACAATAAAAGGTAGGACATTTTAGGATAAATGTTGTAATCAAGAATAAAGTGAGAAAAAACACCCTAAGCTCACAGTGGAAATTAAAAGCCTCTTCTGTAACATTCCCTTTTACTGTGTCTTGTGGCACTTTGAAAACTCAGCATCATACTTTTTAAAATCTAAGTTCTACCCTTTGAGTTTTAGATATGAGAATTAACTATAGTTAGAACTCCAATTAAGCTTGAAAATCTAGAAATAAAGAAAGGTGATACTTCACTAGGTCAGGCCCTTCAGTAACCTCATTCTTATTCGTAACATCATCACCTTTGCAGAATTTCTTAATGGAATTTCTATCCTCAAGATCTTTGTTTTCTTTCACCAAGACAATTAAAAGAAGACAAAAGAAAAAGATGCCACACTATAAACCCAGACTTCCTGTGGCCCACAGAACAAAGGACAGGAACCTTAAACCAAGCTCAGCCTCAGAGATGAGTATGCTAATTCTGGTGTGCTTCCTTTCACTCACATCCAGACACACTGGCAAAGTGAAATAAAACAATCTTAGCATAAGGATGGTTCAGTCCAACTGAACACTCAGTAACTCTGGTGAACATTTCCCTGTGCCAACTCACACATTCTGGAATTCACCCACTGATGGGCCTTCAAAGTTCACACATTATAGGTGACCTTTTTGTGAGATGTATGAGTGAAGATGGAGAAATGCAACAAATCAATACTATATCATTCCTATCTTCCTTTTATCTTAAAATGTCTTTTCCCAGCTGTGAATCTCTCTGAGAAGCTCCATTGCCCTGCTGGTTCAAGGAGTGAACACCAGCTAACCCCAAAGCTTCATTACTGGGTTAATTTCAAAGGAATTCATTTACATTTGGATTAATCCATTTATAAGCAAATTATTGCAGATTACCATTTGTTTTATGATTTGCTTTTGGAGAAAGGACTAATCCTCCAGCACAAGTGACAGAAAAAATTAAGATCCACCTCTTTCAGAGATAAAAGCTTTCACTGCCCTATAGGGGATTTCAAGCTATGCAGTTGCCATCTTGGGGAACGGCAAGAGATTGATCAAATACAAATGCATATTTCAAAGGAAAGAAATGATGCTTTTGAGTAACACTTGTTGACAGCCATTTAGAAACTGTACGGGTTTTGGCTAATGTGTTTATATTTATGACTGGACTGAAAACAAAACAGGAAATAAAGCAGATGCTTGGCTTTAAAACTACATTTTAAAGTGACATTCATGAAGGCAATAAACCTTCCTACTAGGAACAGAAGTCCTAGCCCCACAAAATCTGGGACCAGACTTTTCCCTATTAATCACATCTACCCTACCTTTCTTGCAAGCCCACGGATTTAACCGTTAGAGTAGCTGGATCTGTCTCCGCTTTAATGTCCATTACGCAGTCAAAGACCGGAGTCTCTGGTACGGGATCCAAATCTAGGAAGTCATCCTCATTTTTATCCTCTGTCCACTCTGAGTACGTGAATGAAGGCTGCCGGCTCACAGATTGGCGTCTGTCCTCTTGTAGTGGAAAGGGGGGCTCTGGACGGGCTCTGAGTAGGTGCCAAAACTGGAGGAAACAAACATTTAAAAAACCTTTCTGTTTGTTGCCACCCCTTCCATACAGCCCAGAGGGTGGATCTTTTGGGCAACATACCAGCTCACTATAATGTATTAGAATCAGAGAGGACTGAAGAGGACAGGAATGTTCCATGCAGGAGTAGCTTTGTGGTGCATGTTACAAGGATTCACATCTACCCATTCAAACCTGTTTTCAGACACAGAGATTTCCACAGAGCTGGCCAGGCTTAACTCAGGGATACAGTGGAAGCGGAATGTGCTTGTGACAATCATATGCAAGCCAACGTGACATCACTGTCCTTTTGTTCAGTTTCCTACCATTCCCAAGCTTTTTTACAAAATAAGAATCTACTATACTATTCTACAAATCGTACCTCTCCTGACTTAATGGTTTTCCATCTAAAATTTAGCTATAGCTGGGTTAAGAAAAGTAAACATAATTTTCCTGAAGTACACATCTTTGATAATCTGGCACTGTAAACTGAATTAATGTATAAATGAATAATTTTTTTAAGAGGCCTTGATTTTGACACCGTGGTTTTAAGGCTCAGAATGCCAATTTCAGTTTCTGTCTAGTGGCAAAGCCTGTTTTGTAATCCAATTATCTGTTTTAAACATGGTATACACATTAAATAATAGATCTTGTGAAGTTCTAGAACATAAGTGCAATATTAAAGTTTATATTATTAACTAATGGAGGGCTTGAAATGGCATGAATCTAAAAAATTAGTGTATGATATTGATTTGCATGGATGCTGTGTCAGACTAGACGATTTGGAGATTTTATCAGTAGATTGTTTAAACCCCCACACAGGCCTCAGTTAAAAATTTAAAGTTCACCACTGAATTCCAGGATCCAGAACCTTACGCCAACTTTATCCCTCTACAATTGAACTAGGACCAGTATCACTCAGTCTAAATGTTATACAAACCATATTGCACTGTATCCTTTTGAGACTAAGAAGAACAGGTCCTATTTTCCAAAGTAAAGCCTCTTCTGTCCTTTCCTTATATGGCTTTTAAATGGGCAGCTGAATTTAGAAAACATGCCATAAAAAAATTTCTCTTCCTAGGCTTCTAAAGCATATTAGCTTGTCTAAGATTTTAAACAACTATTTTCTTGTGCCTGTGTGTCTTCATGTACTCTCATTTCTCTGAGAAAGAATGAAAGAAAGCGAAGCAAGTTTTAATTTCTGTCCATAGCCAGCTTTAGCAAATGTTAAGACTCTCACAAAGCAGCAGTATTCATTTGACAGTTACCTCACACAAAATGTTTTTTTGTTTCAGTTAATCAGAGTACACGGTAATTACAAAAGCAAACATAGAAACACGATTACTAGAGGTTTTTTCACACAAATTAGGGGCCCAACCTGACGTGAGTCTGTCCTGCAAGCTTGGCTTGTTGGAGGACAAGCAAGAAGGCTGAAGATCTGATTCTACTTTCATTCCCCAAGATGACTGCTGGAGCCTGGCAGTCCCACAGTACTAGTCATGGGTCTTTCACATACTGCAAGACTGTAATAGCTGAGCAGTTCAGAGCGTAAAGTATCTGCTCCACAACTTTGTACTGCTGGAGAGTGCTGCTGTTAACTAAAATCAACACTTGTGTTAAAGGGCTGAGTTGAAGGTCTAGGTACCAGTTACGTATTACAGATTCTAGTATGGTGACACAGGATTGATTTTACTGGTTATTTAACACACTGTAAATCCAAAGGAACAAAAAGTTCACCCTAGAAACAAAGCTGCTTTTCTTTAGATTGAAAGAAATGTGTGATATATAAGGAGCTGCCTAAGACACTGGAAGAAATTAAGTTATACTTAAAAGTGATAGGGTTAAACTAAATAATGGAAAAATAGCCGACTCTGAAAACCTGTTCAGGAGGAGTAGACAGCGCTATGCTGGTTCTCTGCAGCTGCCTGGATCTTAAAACACCATTATATGAGTCAGAAAACAGACAGCATCACTAATTCAAGCCTCAAGCACTCTATCCAGCCTTTTACTTTCACTGTGATTGCTAACCTCCCAACACATTCTGGTACCTGGGTATTCTCTGAAAAGCACCTCAAAGCTTAGCTGAGGTCTGTTCCCCTGAGAAATCTGCTCTGCATGTATTAGAGTCACAAATTCCCTGATACAGGAATGAGCTAGACTTCAGCAAGTGCACAGACCACACAGGGGCTCTCTGCTCTTGGTATCGCTTCCAAGAATCCACTTGACCACTGTTTCTCAGCCTCGTTAGGTGGCCCAACAATTATTGCTCTACATTAAAGCAACAAAGTACCTGTATAAAAAAGCATATTTTCTCCCTTCCCAAGGGAACTACTAAACCACTACTGTAAGTTACCACAGTTGCTGAATTAAAAAAAAAATCTGCATAAGCTGCTTTTCACTGGCATGCTATCTAATATGTACCATCAGTGTGGGACTGATCTATCAGGTCCATCTATGAAGACAGTCGGGTACATTTGGGAAAGAAAGGCTTCATCATAAATGCACTTCTTAACATAAAAGACCCCTTCAAGGTCCCTTCTAGGCAGCACATTGCTTAAAATCCAAAGGGGAGGAGGGGGTGGGGAAGATACCACACAGATGAGAAGGCGAGAAAATAAAGAAAACTGTCTTCATGCAACTACTTGTTGTCTAACATTCTAGAAACCCCGCTTAGATCCATTACTACATTACTTTTAATATTCTGCTGAGTACTATTTTGTATCTTATTCCCTAAATACTGATAGAAGCAGATGTATTCAAATTGCAAAGCAGCTAGACCTGGTCTGCAACAAAAGTGTGTCCAGCAGGTTGAGGGAGATGGTTCTGCCCCTCTACTCCACTCTTGTGAGACCCCACCTGGAGTACTGCATCCAGTTCTGGAGCCCTCAGTACAGGAAAGACATGGACCTGTTGGAGCAAGTCCAGAAGAGGGCCACAAAAATTATCAGAGGGACGGAACACCTCTCTTATGAGGACAGGCTGAGAGAGTTGGGTTTATTCAGCCTGGAGAAGAGAAGGCTCCGGGGAGACTCTATAGTAGCCTTCCAATACTTAAAGGGGTCTTTATAAGAGAGATGGGGACAGACTTTTTAGTAGGGTCTGTAGTGATAGGACAGGGAGTAATGGTTTTAAACTGAAAGAAGGCAGATTCAGATGAGATATAAGGAAGAATTGTTTTATGATGAGGGTAGTGAAGCACTGGGACAGGCTGCCCAAAGATATTGTAGGTGCCCCAGTCCTGCTCATTGCAGGGAGTGTTGGACTAGATGACCTTTAAAGGTCCTTTCCAACCCAAACCATTCCACGTGTGCCCAGGTGGCCAAGAAGGCCAACAGCGGTCTGACTTCTATCTGAAATAGTGTGGCCAGCAGGAGTAGGGAAGCTATCGTGCCTCTGTACTCGGCACTGATGAAGCCTCAAGTACTGTGTTCAGTTCTGGGCCCCTCAGTACAAGAGGGACATTGAAGTGCTGGAGCGTGTCCAGAGGAGAGCTACCAAGCTGGTGAGGGGTCTGGAGACCAAGACATATGAGGAGAGGCTGAGGGAACTGGGCATGTTTAGCCTGGAGAAGAGGAGGCTGAGGGGAGAACTCATTGCCCTCTACAACTACCTGAAAGGAGGCTGTAGAGAGGTGGGTGTTGGCCTCTTCTCCCAAGTGAATGACAGGACCAGAGGAAATGGTCCAAAGTTGCAGCAAGGGAGGTTTAGATTAGATATTAGGAAGAATTACTTTACTGAAAGAGTGGTCAGGCACTGGGACAGCCTGCCCAGGGAGGTGGGTTGAGTCACCATCCCTAGAGGTATTTAAGAAATGTGTTGATTTGTTACTTCAAGGCATGCTCTAGTGGCAGAGACTGTAGGGGTTTCTTTTGTGTGTGTATGGTTGGACTTGATGATCTCAAAGGTCCTTTCCAACCATGAAGATTCTATGATTCTATGACTATATGTCAGAGACTAAGGTAACAGGTAAGTAGGAAGGGAAAAGGCTCATATGCTCTCTCTAAACCACCTCTCCTTCCTAATGTCACTGTTAAAGAGAAGATACTGGGCAAAATGGACCACTGGCCTGACATTTCTTATGTTCTTGTTCTCTGTGACTTGTCCAGAGAACAGGCTGTCACAGAGACATTTGTGCCTCCACTCTAGCTAGAAGACTGATAGCATAGACTGCAGGAATACAAAACAGAGCAAGCTTGACTACGTGGAAACTGTTATAACACTATTTTCTGTACAAAAGTTTTAACCAGCATTTTAAAATGGGCTAAGTCCGCTCTCATCTACACTGGTTTAAGTGTTCGCTTACAAGAAGTTACTACATATGCAAAGTAGTTTAAGCTGGTATCAGAATTTTTGCCTACAGAGAGCTTTCATTTAAAGTTACTTGCTGTGCTAAGACTGGGTCAGCAATAAAATGTTTCCATCCAGTAACAACTAGGTTGGATATGCAGAGAAATCACACCCCTGCTGTTTTGATTTCCAGCTCAGAATGTTTTGCTGCACAATTACCTGGAATTCACACAGTTTATCACAAGTCCCAGATGTCTCTTTTTTGTTCTTTAATATTTGTAATTCCAAAATCACTCAAAGTTTATTTTTTTGAGGACAAAAATTCATCTGGATAAGGACCAGCAGCATCAAAAAAGCAGAAAACTGCATAAGCTCAGCTAACTTCCTTGCCCTACATCAATGATCAGAGTAATAGAAGCATTAACAATAATTACTTCACCTTATGAAAAGTTTTAAAAAGCACATTAATCCAATACATTAAACAGAAGAATTTTGCCACCATGCTGCCTTTGAGTGAACATAACCATGGTATGTAATATGACAAAATTCCTACCAGCGAGTGTGGCCAGCAAATCAAAGGAAGTATTATTCCCTTCTCCTTGTCACTGATGCAGTAGCACTTTGAATACTGTGTCCAATTTTAAGCCCTCCAGTTTAATACAGATAGGAAAAACTGGAGTGGGCCCAGTGGAGGCCTACAAAAGAGGTCAGGAGCACATGATCTTTGACAACGGTGGAAGGAATTGGGCTTGTTCAGCCTGGCAAAGAAGATGCTGGAGTGACCTAGCAGCAACCTGCAACTACTTGAAGGGCAGCTCCAGAGATGATGCAGACAGACTTTTCTTGGTAGAGGCAGCTGAATACCACAAGGGACAATAGCCACAAGCTGCAGAAATTCAGTCTGGACGTTCACCTTTGGTAAATTCAGATCAGACATTAGGAACAAATTCTTCCCTGAGAGCACTGGTAGTCATGGTACAGGTACCCCCATAGATGATACATCTCCTTCCCTGGAGGTTTTCAAAACCTGCATAGAAAAATGCATGGTTGACCTTATCGAGTGTTGGCAACAGCCCTGCTTCAAGGAGCTTGTCAGATTAGCAATCTCCACAGGTCCCTTGCCACCAACAGTCCCATGATTCTATGATGTACTTCACTATACCGTGCATCACTCAAAAGACACGCACGTGGTACAGCTTCAGCTTCCTGAGCTGCCTGAAGGTGCACTGCTGCAAGGACAGGAAGCAATGTTCCACCTGCATTTTCAGTAACTGCATTCCCATTCTAACAGAACAGTATACAAGGGTATGAAAAGCCATGTTTAATTAGCGCTCCCTTAAAAAAAAAAAAAGATTTCTCCCTAGCTTTCCCATCTAGCACACACCTTTGAGACAGTTACACAATCAATGGAGAAATACAATACATGCCTCCTGGTTCCAAACAGCTAACTAGATTCATTGTACTCATGCCACTAATCTTGTTCTGCAGCTGGGGCCTTGGCCTACATCTACAAGGGCATTATATTCATGAGTGCTCTGGACCAGCTATTTCTGCTACTTAAGTCAATGGACGCCCTGCAGGTAACTCATAAGGCAGCAACATTAGATAGTCCTGTTACTGCACCACATCCCTTCTACTTAAGTGAAAATACTTTGCCCATCTGTGGATGGAAAGAATAAAAACCATCAATATAACGCCCAATTCATCAAGAAATTGAGCTAAGTGTAGTTGTGATTGCTCTATGTAAAGCAAGGAGATAACTATATAGAAATAGCCCCAAAGATGTTACTTTACAATCAACTTGGGCGTTAACATCAACAGCTTCAGGTAAATTAGACATCTTATAAAAACTGACTGAAAAAAGGCATGGATATAGTTTGCAGAGTATCATAACTTACCAGAGATCCTACAAATAACAGTCCTAGAGAAGCTAAAGACAGCAGGATGTATGATACCACAATGCTCCCAATTCTAGTCAGGTCCTATGAAACAAAAGAATTGTCAACGATTCATAAAGTATTCAGGGATGCTGCATAGTGTCTGCATGCATGTTATTTGCAAACTGTGTATTCATTCTTGGATTTCCCATGTAGATTCAGTTAGACCATACTCTTGTCCATGAAAAAGCCACCACCAACAACAGAAAAATGCCAGGCTTTGAAGAAGACTGAAATTGAAACCATCTCTAAGCCCCAGCACCTCAGAAGGTCTAAAAACCGTATTTCACTGTAAAGGCAAAGAGGAAGTCTGCTTCCTACACTCACGCATTGCCAAAATTGAGATCTGGATTCATGACTCAATTTTGCAGCCTGGATCCATGTTTCATTGCCACAGTCAGTGTACTTTCATACTGTAGCAAAGACCTTTGAGGAAAATTTAGTACAGTTCTCATGTTTGTGGGTCCTTACATAAAACTCAGCCACAGAGGACTTTTCTGCATTTTCTACACATTCTGTGAAACACCATCAGATTCATTCGCAGCACTGGCAGCGAAATTTCCCTCTGATGTCTTAGTCATAAATAGTTTAGAGTTCAGCCTATTCTCAGCAGTAGGTACGGAATACAATTCTAATGGGTTTCAGTGGGCAAGGAATTTTACTCTGTTTCTGACCCACAAGTACAGATAAAGAGAAATTCAGAGTTAAAAGCTTTCATTTGCTTATTTTAACATCAGAAGATTTCTTTGCCATTACTGTTTTCAAGTCTAAATTTGCACTGTAAATAGCACTATAATAAACAGTCCTCAAAGATATGCATGAACATCTGCACAGAATTATACTTGGGATGTTCTTAAGGTGCATTCTAGGAATCAGTTTCCTCCCCACTGAACACTTACTTTAAGTCAAAATTCTATAAATCAGGGATTTTCTGTAAGGAACCATTTGTTAATGATTGACCCACTGCAAATAAGACACAAGCAATGCTCTATGAAGAGCTCTGATTGTGCATAATAAACCCAACTAAGAAATGGCAAAGAAAAAGTGCTTCTTTCAAATAAACAAAAGAGCAGGTGACATGCAGCTCAAACATTGTTAAGCGAACACAGAAAACAATCTCCTCTGTACTTCAGCCATAAGAGGCACTGAGTTAGATTTTCCTGTTTGTACAGCATAGCCTCTGCTGCAAAGATTATGTACAATGAATCTAAACATTCTGATAGCAAATATATTTTGCCTGATTTATGAAAGTAGCTGCCCACCATTTAATTAAGGCTCTGTCCACACTAGAGGAATCTGTACTGGGTATAATTACTCCAGTAATTTATCACATGAATCATACTGGTATATATGTCATTATGTCACAGTGAGAAGCTAAGCAATTTTACTGGGGTAGCTTTGTAGATATAATTTAATCTGTACATCTAGTACACCTGAAATACTTTTGCTGCACATAGATATGCTCTAAACACTCAAGAGAAACAGAATTTTGTGACTATCTTGTGTGTAACTGAGTATCTTGTGATTTGCACCCTTTTTGAGGGCGGATCCATTCTTCCAGAATTTAAACTTCTATCCATCCTAATAAATTAAGTTCCAGTTCTTGCTTTACAGTGGGCTAAACCTTCATGTGCTGATTTCTTATTGCTTTGTTTCGTTTATAATCATTTGCACATTATGAAAAATCTGTTGTGCTGATCTAATGTCACAGACAAAAATTCAGCCCTGTTTCTTGAAGACAAAATATGTATCTGTTTTCAAAAAACTCTTCTCACCGTTTCAGGACACACATGCAACGCAGCAGTCACTATATTACATGAAGTACACGTGTATTACAGTTTTAAACAGGAGAGATACTAGAAGTACCAACCAAGGCTGCTGATATTGGGGGTTGGACTAGATGATCTACTAAGGTCCCTTCCAACCCTAGGATTCTATGATTCTATGATTCTATTAACTATATAGTCAGAGAGAAGTACAGGGACTTACCTCCCCTTGATCTGACAAAAACTGCTTAAATGGGGTAAGCAAGTAAGACACCAGGTCAAAGGCATTCTGAGCTGCTGGGATGGTCCCATAAGTGCTGTACCACAGCATCATGCAGAGAAGCTGTGTAATCAATCAGAAAATACATAATGAGCATCTCTCATTACACAAACATTCATTTTAATTTCAAGACTGCATAATTAACTAATTTAGTTCTCATTGATTTCATGTGATCATCATTTTTGCTTTAAAAAGTCAGGTATTTTCTAGGCTGTAGCTTAAGAGGAATATAAAGACTGACTGCTAAATGTTCAGCTACCATTAACTAGATGTGTATCGCTAAGTTAAGCAAGTTTACTCTGACCTACACTAGCAAAAAGACTGCCCATGGTAGCCTGTACATCAAAGAGCAACAGATTCCTCTGACTTTTGAACTTTCAGCATTATTATTATTAGATCAAAACTAGTAATTCAATTAAATTTGTACGTTATTAAAAGACAACCAAGGCCTATGTCATGGCTCTCACAAATAGCCATGTTCACACAGGTATTCCTATTAACAGATACACACAAACATACATATTGAAAGATTTCGTTTGAACCACTGAAGGTTGCTGCACACACCACAGTTAATGTAAAACTACAAAGGCAATGATGCTACATTTAACACCCTCACAGAGACATATACCTTCATCCTCGACCATGAAGGGCACACTGCCAACTTTTTAAGAAGACGGTTATCTACCCCCATAGGTATCAGCTACAGAAGATGGATTTGTTGGGAGATGAGTCATTTGGCAAAGGAGGTATTTGCAATGGGGCAGGGAACAGGATGGGAGTGTGGGACATCAAAAGGCAGGGGCTGTTTGAAAAGCAAAGCTTTGAGAGTTTGCTGCAGAAATGAAGAAGACTGCAGCTATGCCCATTGCTACATCTACAGTGAACGAGGAGGAAACCTCCCAAGCCAGCAAAGCTTAAAAGAAGGCTCCTAGCATTTCAAAGCGATGACAAGCTGCCTTACCAGAATCTGTGAGAGGACAAACAGATACATGCTGTCTCCAGGCATTAATCCATTCCACTGGGCAGCCCAACCAAGCAGCGCTGTTTTCTGGAAGGTTTTCAGGGACTGCTCCTTCCTGTTCAGCTGTCCTTGTTGTCCTTCAGCTTCATCCATTGACTCCATAACAGCTGGATTGGAAAGACCTTCACGTGAAAATGACATGTGCAGGGAATGAATAGTATGCAACCCTGCAGCCACCGCGGAGCCTGTAAGGGCTATTGTTTTCCTAGAGACGATGGTTACCTCTCAGTTCTGCATCAGCAAGCGCGGCTCAGGATTGTGAGCGTCACACTCTATTAGTGCAGCTGTATTCACCTGCCTTCGTCAGAAAAAAGTGAGTGTGGGCGGATAAATTATTTTCCCTTTCTTTCTGGAGGTGCAGATTCTGGGCTTTGTTGTTAATAAATTCTCATTTACATCACTGCACCTTTTCGTTTTTACTTTTTAAAAGGAACCACCTGTGCTATTTCCTAGCTCCACACTTCCTGGCCACATGGTGGTAGAGAACCCATTTTGTCTCTGCCTGCCTCAATTTCTCTATTTCCCCTTATTTGTCTGCTTTCTCTAATTTGATTTTAAATTTCTGAGGTAGAGCCTGTTTCATGTTATGTGTCTGAATAGCGCTCAAGGGCTCTGGATTTTGCCCGAGTGTCCTAAGGCACTAATAAAATAGACTTTATTCTAATAACCTACTTCTTGGATGAATTCATACTCAAGAGCTATTTAATAATGTTGTAATGCTATTCCATTCAGTGAAAATATGCACTGGAGTGGCTAGTCCCTCACTAACAGCATTTTGAGCACAGTCTGTGTAGACAGAAATTAATTTACAAGCTAAAAGGAGTGAAAGATCAGACCCGTTTGATGTAAGTACTACTGATTTACATCTTTCTACATGAGAAAAGCCCCAAGGTTGCCCTGTGTTTAACACTGTAGCCTTAAGTTTAAGCCAGCCACCTGTGCCTGAGGGAAAGGCCACATCATTGGCCCTTCTGTGGTTTGTTGAGGTCAAATTTCAATGAAACATTCCTCTCATTAGACATTTCTCTAAATGTCTCACGATAGTAACTGTAAGTCAGACAACATCCATAAACTAGCCACAGCTCTAATTAGGCAAATGAAACATACGACCCACATATTAGCTGATGGTCTGGCCATTGGTACGGTAAGAAAATACCCCCTTCTGATTTCTAAAATACAAAAATACGAGAGTGGACAGGAACATGAGATGCTTATTTGCACTCAGTGAATGTTCTCCCTCCCCTTACTGAAAAAGACTTTAGGATATCCATCCCTGCACAAGAGAACAAGGTGTTTGGGAAATACTGATGGCTTCCTCTACAAGGCTCTCCATTCCAACAGCTGCCCAGCTTCAACGGGGTCATCATTGTGTAATGACTAGGGAGACCCAGAGGTAACACAAGAAGGAGCACCCGCAAGGTACCACACCAGGTACTTCCCCAGGAGCTCAGGTTACTGGTTTCTCATTTTCAAAATATCACCAGTCAGTTTATGATGGGTAGTAGCCTCAGCAGGGTATGCTGGGTAAAACTGGTTATATGTAGTTATTCTCATTGTCTTTACACAGGTATTTCTCAGGAATTGTAGAGAATGTGCATCCAGACAGACATACACCCATGTATGTCATTCCATAGCTGAAGTTAACTGACTATCTGCCAGGAAGGGCTCAGGACAGCAATTTGCATAAACACTGTCAAAATTTCATACTAAATACAGGTCAGTAAAACATGGAAAAATATGGAAACTAAAAAGGTAAAATCAGAAGTGTCAACAATCCCACGCTGTATTTCTCTCAGTGGTAAAACTTCCTTTCCTTTCATCTGTATGTCTTTAATGCTAGAAGACAATAGCTTGAAAATAGCACTTTTCAATGAAAAGCAGACAGTTTCTAGAATATAGCTCAAAAGATCACAGGAGCTCTACCTTTCTGTCCTTCACGCTCCAGCCGGTAATCCGCAGTCCATGGCATGCCCCCCCTCCCCCTGCCCAGGAAACACAGAGAGTCCAGATGCATTCCTTGGTGTCCCGGCACATTGACCCTATGCATAACACCTGACTTGTGATTCCATGTTACATAGATCTGAACCCAAAGTTCTCCAAGAGGACAACACAGTGGCTACATTAAGTTAAGCCTGCCTAAATACTTTCACTGCTGACCTTTGGTTTCATTTTCTACATGTCATAAAACTTATCAGTTAAAGTTGAAAATTTTCAAGCTTCCAAACTGCTTCAGGTTTCTCTGGATACGGACAACAACTGAAGGGAAAACCCTTATTAAAATTTGCCCTTTTTCTCCTGATATTTTTGCAGGAAGTTGATGTGTTTTGGAATAGGGATTAGGAATTTAGCAGGCACAGAATCTTGATGTCATAAATTATTTTTGCTATTCATGCAAGAAGACATGCACCTGTGGTGAGACATAAACCTTCAAAAAAAAAATTATCTATTTACATATACTTTATTATGGTTGTCTCTAACCTTCCATTTTCACTAACCATATTTCAAGCCCTACTTTTGCTTTACCTGCATTAAATAATGCACGACTGTTCCCAAGAATGGTTTATGAAACTATTTACTGTTTTTCCAAATCCTGATGACTTCCTTTCTTAGATACCCCTCCCCAAAGCTCAAGATAAAATACACACAGAGCAGAACTAAAACATTTTTGGGAAGACAACCAGAACAAGGAGCCAGGGAATGCAGATTTCAAGCTCAGATTTCAAGCTCAGCTTTCAACTATTTTTTATGCCATAACACTTCATTTTTCAGAAGATCTTTTTTTTGACTGACCAAAAGCTCATTCACCTGCCTTATGCAGCAGGTAAACAGAATTTCTTTGTTTCGTATCTGTAACAGCCTGAGATTTTACAAGGTCATTTCTACCTAGGTTAGAAATAGAACCCTTACTCTAATAGGACAATGTGAAGGCCACTTAAAGATACGCCTTCTGGAACAAAGACGTCAAAGTTAGGGGATGGCTGTGTGTCTGTAACCATGGGGATCTGTGCCTCTCCACAGCCCAGAAGCCCAGTTCCTGGTATTCCAGTGTTGTCTAGCAACAGCTGTACAATTGTAGGAGTCACGTTCTCCTTCTTATGACTGCCCTATATGAAGGGCAATAGACTACTTCTTCCAATTATTTTCACTGTATAAGGTAGAGATATAGTAGAGATATGGACCTAGGAGCCCAGGATTCCAGCTCTGCTGAATTGATACAGTTCAACCATTACCAACAGGTATTTTCACTAAAACAGTAAAAGACAATACAGGCATCAGGTCAAGAACTGTCTGAATTCATATGTATAAATGTGTAGATTAAGATTCATATCTTGGATATACAAAGCAAGTGCCTTGGGTTAATTAGAGTCACTCAAAAATTTGCTACTCCAAATCACAAAAGATTAGATTTTAACAAACATCATGATGCCCACCTAGGGCTCTGTATTGATTTAACGTGTCAGCTTTAAACATTACTTCAATTACCATTCACGTTTTATCTTGCAATCCTGTATTTCCGTATTATTTACCCTGATGCGCCCTGTTTTTTCTCACTGCACAGAATATGTAATGAGTGAGACGTAAGTAAAATTTTCTTGTGTCAAGGTCAGCTCAAAGGTCATGACAGGGATGACTACATACAGGAGGAGTGAATGAAGCCTCTTCTCTGCTAAGAGATTTGACTGACAGTGAAAGCTAACCATCCATGTGATATCCTCATGAATGCCTCATGGAGACTGGGATTCAAGTTCCACAAGTAATTCTGCTTTGATGCAGGGCTATGCTTGCTAGAAAAAAAACCCTTTTGGCGTAAGAATTAGAAGGTCTCCAACATCTGTAGCAGCAGCCATATGGCTTGTTTAAAGCAACTTCAAATTTCAACACAGCACCATAAACTTAACCTCATCCTTGCTCTTCAGGGAAAGGAACTTTCTGGATCAAACCAGTGATCCATTCATACTGTATTCTTTCCTTAAACCTAGCCACCAGTACAAGTTGACAAAAATAAATGGCACAACACTTTGCTGTGTAATAAACTGTACAGGGAAACATCTTTGTCCACTCACAAGGTATCAGCTGGCTTGTGTACCTCAGACAATGTCCATTTTAAAACCCCTGTGCCTCCATCTCTTTCTGACTTCATATGCGGGCACATAAAGGGCAGCAGAGTAGAACAAGAATACCTATATACATGAGCAGAAAAGCATGTGCTTACAGTACCAGACTTAACTGAAACACTAAAAGGCACTGTAGTAATGATAAGGAAGTCAACAATGCCTTGCAGTAACAAACATGTCATGATCCAATTGAATGTTGCTGTTGGCAAGGCATCAGCAGCTCTGTAACTCAAATGATTCATACTTAGAGCCTTCAGAGAATAACAAAACAAAAACCAACCCCCCTCCTGGACCACGAATCCTGGCTGTATTTCCTAATGAAGTTATCACTTTAAAAGGAACTTGTGTCCCCGCGTGTGCATGGGTGCTAATGCTCAAGGAATCAACACAGCTCTGTTGGCAGACTTAATTTAACAATGTATTTTGGGGGTGAAAAAAGACTTGTTCCTTACCAAAAGCATTTTTATAATAGAACTAAAATATACATCCCTCCCCCAATAAGAATATAGTACTCATACAGTTGTTAGACTTTTACTTAAATCCATCACCTTGTACCTGTGGGAATTATGCTTCTGGAGAATTGGGTGGTACTGCCTTTTCACTGGGAAATACAAATTTTTTTAATGGCGGCTGCGTCTTCACTATGGAGGAATCCTTGAGCTCTGTGGAACTACCTGCCAGACACACAAGCTATGAGGGAAAAACAGGTCTCACCTGTTCTGCCAACTCTCAGATTACAGCAGTCAACAAGCTACAGCAGCTCAGTTGCATTGTCCCATATTTGTTTTATTTGTGTGGAGATCCACATCCATCTGAATCTGCCTATATCTTCATTATGGCTGTGCATGGCAAGAATTTACCTTATAGTAAAGGACCACAATGTGGAAACTTTACAAAGTATGAACATGACAGCAATACTTCACAGTCCTAAATCCACATATAGCTTCTACATCTTCAGATATCAAAATGCATCTACCTATTAAAATCACGGTCTCTGATTTCCATTTAACTGCTAGTGAGACCTGCTATTGATGAGAGAACAGTAGATGAAAATATACTACTGATATGTGTCTGCAAGTGGAGACCTGTATCAGAGAACAAGTCTTATGAAGAACAGCTGAGGGAGCCGGGGTTGTTTAGCCTGGAGAAAAGGAGGCTGTGGGGAGACCTTATCTCTCTCTGCAACTACCTGAAAGGAGGCTGTAGTGAGGTGGGGGTCAGTCTCTTCTACCAAGTAACGGCCAATAGAACAAAAGGAAACGGCTTCAAGCTGCACCAGGGGAGGTTTAGACTGGATATTAGGAAAAATTTTTACATTGAAAGGGTTATTAAGCATTGGAACAGGTTGCCCAGAGAAGTAGTTGAGGCACCATCCCTGGAGGTATTTAAAATACTGGTAGATATGGTTTAGTGATGGTTTCTGTCAGAGTCAGGTTGATGGTTGGACTAGATGATCTGAAAGGACCCTTCCAACCTAGATAACTACATGATTCTATTCTATGCAAATCATTTGGTTATTTTCACATGTACCTAAATTGCATATGCAGGACATAGCCCTGGCATTGTACTTCATGAATCTGGTGAGACTTTGTTAAACACGCAGGTCATAAGATACACTGATTGCTGGCAAGACACATCTAAACTGAATGAGCTGCCTCAGAGTGCACATGAATGAGAAGTAGCTTGTGCTGGAGAGTAAAAAGACAGCTCATCTAACCAAGGAGAAAGGTATTTGCTGGGAAGACATTCTCTTTTTTGCTTGCCACTGCAGTATGATAAGGATGGAAACAAAATAATACGCTTTTGGACCAAAAGTCAATCTTTCTTTTGCCCTGCAATGGTATGGAAGGAAGTGGGTAAGAGGAAGGGGACATTTCGTATTTACATGGCAAACACAACTCATGTACTTAAATTCCTCTCTCTGCAGGAAACCAACTGGTGGGTCACTATTCTATAACTCAGAAACTTATACTGAACTTCTTTATAACCAGCCAACCTCAGCTACTAAGAAGCTAAATGTAATGACAGAAGCTGCATCATTACTGTTTACAGATGGATACAATTCACTACCTAGGAAAATCTGTTTTTTTCTTGATGGTCTCTGCACTCCTACGTCATCTGACAAGTTATGTTAAAAATTACACTCAAGTCTAATGAGTTGTGTTGAAAGCTGGGAATGCTGCTTTCAACACTTGCTGTTATCCTAAGAATGCATCTATTTTTCTCTGGATCCTCCATTTTTGTTTTTGTTTTTTTTGACCTTCCCAGTCATGATATGGTACCGACTACTTCTACTCTACTTGATCTCTGACCTGCTCTGTTTACAAAAGTTTGAAATATGTACCCTTTCCAAATGGATGAATAAAACATTAATTGGGAGGAGAGCATCTAGTCCACAAAAGTACGCAGATTAAGAGCTGATAAGAAAAACATTCCCAAATGCATCCTACAGCTGCCTACTCCTGCCTGGCTGGAGATAGAGGGGATTTACAACAATGTAATTGCCTCAATCCTTCCAGTTCCACTCTGGAAAAAGTCCAAGTTTTAGCTGCCAAGAACTTGTGGTTGGTAGAGCTTGCATTTGTAATGCAAAACCACACAGAGAGCTACTTCAGTAGACACCAGATAGCTTAATTCAAACACTAGCAAGAACCCAAACAGATCCACATATCCCACTAAGTTTACCACTAGACACTGCAAGGCACCAAAGCAATTCTAAAATCACTTTGGTATCTAACTGGAAGCCAGCTAGATTCATCCAGTGATCCTCTGTAGGACTGCAAACTGTAACTGCAGACTTAATTCTCCTCTCTGTGTAACAGAGCTTAAAGAATAATTAAACCTGACATACCATTAATCCAAGTAAGAGGTCCACGCAACTGTAAATACCATCTCTGACACATTACAGAGGAGTGGAAAACTCTTCACCAAGACTCAGTCTACATACGAGCAACCTGATTGTCAGCCTCCTATGTTACTTATGCTGAGATGAAATTCATCTTATGATTTCTAATGCTTTCAGTTTGCACTACCCTGGACTACAAGAATTAGCTGGGCCAAGTTACAGGTACTCATAGCTGTGTGGGGAGCAACTGAAATTTATAACATTCAGGGAATTCAGGGATTGCATTTGGAAAAGCTGAATGTTTTTGCTAAAATGATCACACCAGAAGTAGCCAAGAATATTGGTATTGAATATCAACTCTGATCAAATATGAGGAAGAACTTCTTTACGGTGAGGGTGACAAAGCACTGGCCCAGGCTCCCCCAGGGAGGTTGTGGAGTGTGTTTGTGTGTCATCACAGTGACACTGTGTCATCTACTAGCCAGGAAAAGCACTGGAAACTGGTATTTTTTAAGCTCAGCTGGTAGAGTCTGGCTGCTGCTTAAGCAAAACTCTGATTACCAAAATGGGAAGATGCATCAAGAGAAAAAGAAAGCAAGGAGGAAAGCCATGCAGAAAATCTGTGAGCAAGCCAGGCAGCGAGCTGAGGTTTACGTATTACTAGTCCAATCCTTCTCCTCTTTCACTGGCAACATTTTTAACAAACTTGGAGACGAAACTTTCCTCACTACTCAAAATAAGTTCTGCTGAAAAGAATATGCAGCCCCTTCTCCCTGCTAGTGGGCTGCACAGCTCCATCCATAAGTGGCCTGTTCTCATCTCTCAGGGAACAGGAACCTGATGCCAGAGCATGCGAGAAGAATAGTTGCCTTTCTACTCAGCAGCTCCCTGCTGAACTGCTGAGTCACACATTTTCTATGCATTCATTTTCACACTGCTCCCACTCAGTCCACCTGCCACTTCATCTGGGATGGGTAGGAGGAGAGAAAAAGAGGTGAAGTCAGAAAAAATGTTCATGTTCACCCAGGACCATTATTATGATACTGCAGGGTCACATATAAAAGGAAACCTGAAAGCTGCTAGAGAGGGATGGAAAAGAGAAATATCAGATTGCAAGACAAACTGCCTCCCCCTCTTCTTCTACAAGAGCAGACTGGCCAGCAAACAAGTTGCAAACTCATCCGATTCCCAGTAAGTCACTGATGTTGTGCTTGCTCGTATGTTCTGCAGATTTCAGGCTTCAGACCAGGCCTTGAGGTTTCCCTCTTTCTTGTAACTTAAAAGAGCTTTCGAGCTGCTGTGATTTTTTCAACAGTCCAACAGATACGTGTAGTAATTGACTGGCCGCCACAGGGAAGTGCCACAATGCTAAGTGTCAATACCACCTGGATAGATCCCACTTCCTAAGGGCATCTTCAGTTGAGCTGCTGCAGTGAAAATGTCCACCAGCTCCAACTTTCATCATGCAAGAAGATGAAGAGAAAATCTTAGCCATTTTCTTGCAGCTTCTGTAAAATCCAAGCATAACGGGAGCATAACATCTCCTACTACCTATTAAATTCTTATGTAGAAAAGGGATTCCGCTATCAGTGGTGGGATACCTGTTTGTCCTGGCTACAAAGGGTCTAGATTGCTCTTAGGTTGGGCTGTACATATAGAAACATACATGTAATTAAATTATTTCGATAGTAATTTTTTCCATAATTAGATTTCTGGACAGTACAGACTATAAATCATGAAAAAACAAAATGCCTAGAAGATTCCTAGTTTATTAAATGAATGATCTGAAAAAGTGCTTCTGAAACTGACTTTCAAACTAAACCAGGACAACTTTCATTTTCAGATTAATTCTTAACTGACTGCTACTGTTAGTATTCAGTAGAAAAACTGGGGGCTTGTTAGGAACTAAATAAGGATTTTGTTTTATTAAGCAGAATTAGTAATTCAAAAAGTAAGCCTGCTTTTCCCTATGAGAAAGAATCTGTTCTTAGGCAATGTTCAGCCTTGCTTCACAGTAATTCTTCTGGTGCAAGGCTGTTTGCTTGAAAATGTGCTTGGGCTGTACTGGCCTGAAGCGCAAAAGACAAAACCCAGCCTGAGAAGAGTTTAATGACATCATATTAACATGCCTTTCTATATCAACTTCCACTTCCTACCTCCTAGCTTATTGTCGTGTTGCTCAAGAAATAGTTCACGAAAAAATATTATAAGTACAGGGGAAAAGAAATATAAGAAAGAAAAAAGCAAAACTCAAAACATTCTTCAAGTTCCCTGCCTCCTTTTTTTTGTTCCAAATAATCCAGTCTATGAAGTCATCCCTGAAGAAGAAAGGATGCAGTCTGCCACTAGAGACTTTGTTTCACTGAAGGGTGAGGGCACGAGACTTCGTTTGAGCTGACATTAAGCTCTTCCTTCCTGGAAGAAATCAGATGCTCAAGGCAGTATTCCTCCCAGACCTGGAGGCCTGTTTAATATACCTAGCCCATCTCGTAAGAGAGAACATAACTTACTTGATCATCTTGCCGAATCTCCAGTCCATAATAATTCATATGAAACAGAATTGCAAGGTCAAAACAGCTCACAATACACTTGGCTGATACCACTCTAGATCACGTGTAAGCCTCACTTACATGGGATCAAGAAAAAAACAAAATCATAAGGCTCTCTGCTCTAGAATGACAGCCCCCCCCAGTTCAGCAAAGAAGAACCACTAGGAGCCATCAGAGCCAGTAAGGGACTGTCAGGCAAAGCAACCATATGGGAAGTATATGATAGCTACTGCCTCATCTGCTGGGGTCTGATTCTCCTTCAATACTTGTTATAAACTGCTGTTTCTCTAGTAATAATGTGAGAGATAATCTTAATTTCCAATGCAAGATTAGTTACGCCCTTGTCCACATACAAATCGTACTCCCACTATTAAATCAAATACACAAGAGGTTTGTTCTTAATGGTTCTACTAATGCTTACAGGTCTTTAACACAAGATGTGTTGTTAAGCTCTGTCCTTTTTCCTTGTCTCCTGTGAAACATGTCAAGTTAAAGGATATGCTACTTCTCATTGCAGCTAGGGCCCTTCGAGCAGTGTTTGCTTCAAAACAATTAAAAATATTAAATATGGTGTCAAATTACAGCTCTTAAAAAGTGAACGCAGACCCTCAGCGGGCAGACACGGTGAATATTAACTTCTATCACACCCACACATAATTACCATTTGCCATCTTTCAATCAGGGCTCTATTCAAAGCTTCTTTTGTGTAGGGTTTTTTTTTTTTTTTTTTCAATGCTTTCTCCCTCTTTCCCTTTT
>VXBO01001120.1:895279-932843 GCA_013400135.1 Rhinoptilus africanus
ATTCTTTAAAAATTAAAACGTTTTTTTTTCCTTTTTTTTTTTTTATAAAGAGTATAATTCTTTGTTATGCTGTTTTCTTCAGTGAAAGTTTTCAAGTGCCTGGTGATAATTTTGGAGGTACCTTGACATTTTGTAAACAAAGTGCAAGTTGACTTTCAGTGGAGTTAAACTTCCTTTAACACTGAAAATGTAAACCCACAAAGCATCTCTGTAGTTCCACAGTTAAAGAACTATGGTTTTGACTGCTCATGAATCAGCCTTGTGCATACAACATAGCCAGGGAGAACCGTTAACAGTGCAACAACGATGCAGACTGAGATGTACAGGGTGGAATTCTCTTTCTGAAACAGGATAACCCACTCTCTCCTCCCAAACCCAAATTATAGTTTTTCTGCCTTTAGTCTTTAACTACAGGATATACTTAAGAGTCCTGAACACATAACCAAAAAATAGCAGCAGTAATTTACAACTAGTCAAATGGCCTCTGAGATAAAACAGTAAATATGACAATTAAAAGAAACAAGCACATTCTGAATTCATGCACTTTTTAAGTATTAACCAGTCATAATACTATCTGAATTGGTGTTAGTATACTTATGTTGCTTGGAAAAAAGTGTATTTCTTCTCATAAATTAATAAATTCTACAATTATAATGATAATACCATTGTGTGTTTCTATTTTCTCTTCAACGACTTACTAGCCTGGTGTCCTGCAGGTATTAAATCTGCTTTCTGCTCTGATGAATGAGAGGGTTTGGACCTAGAAGCAGGTAAGTGATATGCTGGCTTCCTGCCAGGTTCAAATGTGAACATTTGATGTCATTCATCTGTGTATAGCCTGCTTCACTCAGTCACTAAAATCTTATGCCCTGAAGCCTTCAGCAAAAACATTTAGGAAAGCCTCTATCACATTCAACATTTGTTTCAAAGACATTCTCTTTCCTGAGCGAAGTAAATCATATCAAGACCAGTCTCAACAATCATCTTCAGCCACAAACCTGATACATGCCTCCAGGGTACTATCCCAAGTATAAGCATTTCACTTCCTTTTATGCATTTAAAAAAGCTATGCTTGCACCGCTTGGCTTCCTGAGAAAGCAATGGTATCGTTCAGAGACTGTAACTTAGGCTCCAGAATAAGAACTTGTATAGATAAGAGTGTGGACATCTAGAAACAGTAAGTCCACAATCAATTTTTAATCTCTGTACTAGAGTGCTATTTCTACCCAGGGCTACTTCATTATGGGCCCAAATCCAAAGTCTGCACAATTAAATATCATTGCTTCCAGTTCAGTGCTCTGCTACCTCTCTAATTGTAGCCCCTTCGTGTTAGGGGCATACTTAGATTATTAAAATGTGAGAAGTGTAACAGTCTCATTAATCTCTCCTTCTCCCTAGCTAACCACATAGCAGCAAAAAAAGTGAATGATGCACACAGAGGAAGGTAACAGTCCTCTTTGTTTACTTATGCTTCATCTATATGGGTTCCTACACTGTGCTTATCAACACGGATACAGAGCCTGAAATAATGAACTAAAAAAATACAACAGCTTGCCTTCTCATCCTCTTCTCAGTGAGGGAACCTGCACAGAGCAATGTTTTGTCTAGATAGATAAGCAGACATGCATAAGTTGTTATGGATCTATGTCAGAGAAGGTGAGATGAAAAAAGCACATGCTGATGATGAGCTTTGCAATTATTCTGGGAGGATTCTGCACCACTTGCCTGCAGTCATAAGCTTCACTCTACAAAACAATCCGAAGAAACAAACCTCTCATGGATGCGTGTATCCCAAGACTCCGCTTGATCTACAGTGACTGTACTTCATTCCACACAGAGTTATCTTAGCAAGAGCTAACATTAATCAGCATGTCTGCAAGGTGGTAAGCAAAGATCATTTTGGGTCCTGCATGAGTGTAGCATTTCTACTTGTAGCCTCAGGGCCAGCTTTGTGTCAGCCAGCCTAGGGATTTTTGTTCTCTACTCCAGCAAACAGTGCGGAAATGCTCTTCAATACCTTAGAACAAGACCATTCTGGACAGGACTTGAATATGAACTGATGTTACATGGAAGCAGATGGCAGGTATGCTGCATTTGTGACAGGCAGAACTGCCAAGTAGATACTCTTAAAACCTTCCATTACTACAGGTGTAAAAGGAAGGACTCATGGTATCTCCTATTCTGAGAATGAAAATAGAGCAAGTTATTTTACCACCTCATCTACGCAACACAAATTGGGGCTATTCAAAAACATTGTTTTCTCAGGCCTTGATTAAAGCATTTCTTCCTTTTCAAGAGCTCCTGATTTCATAACGTTTATAATTCAGGTCACCACAAAGACACCAAACATATCCTTATGGACTCCTAGTTGCCCCACTGTTCTGTCTCAATGTTGAAATGCTGCTGTGTATGTAATGTATTTTGAAATATGGGTAGTCAATTGCCTTCCATAGTGTATTCCTTATGAAGTGTGGGTGAGAGTATGCGCCAATGGAAAGCAAGATTCCATCCATACAGCTATATTCCTGCTATACTATCCAGAACACTTCATCTGCATTAACAGAAGATGCCAAACACCTCATATAAAGTCTCTTCCCACACTGAGGTATACACTTTTTAAACCTGCACTGAGTAATCTTGAAAAATCTCATTCTTAGCTTCCAAGGACCAATGCAGCGCTTTCTAACCCACGCCACCTCTGTCTTCCTCCACAGGGATCAGACTTTTTCCTTGCACCCCTCAACTCCCAGTGACAAGTATGTGCAACACACTCTGGTGGTCCTTTTTCCTGAAGATAGCATTAATTATGCTGGGAAGATCATAAGCAGAATGGACAAGAAAGAGCTACGTTCTATGCATGGCCCAGGTAGAAGCACTGTGATCTATTTCAGATATGCTGAGCAGAGACACAAGAGATGTAACAAGGAAGTAACAAGTCCTACTTTTGGGTGATATTTATAACATTATAGTCCATCCTTCCATCTCTGTAGATCTTAAAATGGTCTTAACAACTGAAAAGACCCAGCATCACGCAATCCATGCATGCAACCAACAGGAATAGCACTTCAGTAGCATGTAGAAAAACCTCAAGAACAAAGGAAGCTTCACCTATGAAAATAGCACAGGCGCTTCAATGCCCTGGCAAAGGACATTCAGAACGTGACAGTACAAGTGAGCACATGGCAGTACAGTGAGCACGCAGGGGGATAAAAGCGGCCATTTTGAGAGCCCCTGCATGAACATGACAGAAAGTAAAATGACTTATTCTGAAAAAGCTTTCTGTATTTATCTTCGTCTCCCACAGAAGGCATACAAAATGGAAAGCATTTAGTGTCTTTCAGGAGTGCCATCACTCTTCCTGAAAGCCCGCAAAATTGATCAAATGAAACTTTTACCTATTTAAGGAGGAATGTCGCCTGTGCAAGGAAGTTGGAACCACCTACAACTTGCAGCCTAATCACCTTCTATCCTTTTTAGCATACATATAGGGAAGACAAAGGCATTCAAACTGCTAAAGACACTGCAAAGCAGCAACTTTGGACTGTCATTTGAAGGTCAGTCTCCAACCTACAGTATTTATCTGCTTATTGTTAAATAACTGCTGGAGCAGAAAGGAGTTTTAATAGAATAAGTTAATTAAATCTGTAACGTTAATAGGTTTTTCATAACACTGTGGCATTGTATCTATGAAAAGCAATGAAAAACTGGTTCTATTTAAAA
This sequence comes from Rhinoptilus africanus, assembly GCA_013400135.1. Taxonomy (NCBI): domain Eukaryota; kingdom Metazoa; phylum Chordata; class Aves; order Charadriiformes; family Glareolidae; genus Rhinoptilus; species Rhinoptilus africanus. The sequence goes on from VXBO01001120.1 coordinate 899,000, forward strand.
GTGGCAATAGCTGTAGTCTTTGAACATATGCTTAATGAATAAATCTGTTAGGAAAAAAGGCCTGTGTGTATTGGAGGGTGGTAGTATGTTTGTTCTCACTTAAAGCGTGCCATGATGGCAATCATCAACAGCCAATGGGCTCTATTGTCAGGACTAAATAAAATTCCATTTGGCCATTTACTTTCAGGTTAAATTGCTTTTTGTCTTCTAAAACACATTCTTTTAGCTAAACAGCTGAGTTGAAAAAAAAGCAATGCCAGATTCATGTTATTAGGGACACCTGATAAGCATTTAGGCTCTTTGGTAGGTGTAAAGAACCACAGTATAGTAATATCTAGGCAGCTTGCTACCACAGCATGGGGTGAAGCATACAAGAAGCCAGACTACAGTGAAGAGGTATTCAGATCCCATGGTGAGAACAGTCTAACAACCCAGTGTTAGCACATATTGTAGTGGTGGGCGCAGTTTCAAGGATGAAATTATACAGAATACAGTACAACACAAAACCTGAACGGAATAGACTATTTAAAGCTTAGATGACAACCAGAAAGCTATATGGCAAACCACATGAGAACAAACTCAGTCTACTGGGTTTGCATTTCCATGAGCAGGTGGATGAATCTAATAAACTGGTTGATTTGTTAGTGAAATTAAATGGCAATTCCTTACACTGGGAAGTAAGTATGGAAAGTATCCACAGCTAAACCACAGCCAGCTGGGTATTTTTAAAGGAAGCTTGACAGATGTTGCTAAAATGCACCCCAAAAAAGTCCAATGTGTCAATTTTTACTGAATTCTTCTGTTCTTCTAAGAGCTCTTCTCATGGAGTGCCAGAATCTCTTTCTTCACTAAATCTGGAGATGAAGCTCCTCAGTTCCACTCTGAATGCTCCTAAAGAAGGTTCATCGAGACAGACTCCCCTTCCTGCTCTTTCCCTCAATAACATGCTTGAATATGGCTCTTTTTTGCAACATAGCCAGATCTCAATTGGAAGGCTCATTTTTTGGTGAAAGGGCTGCTCCCAGGTTGCACTCAAACAGATTTCCTAGTGCAACACACTGCAGCTGGAAATCTAACAACCAGGTGAGATGATGCTGTGATTACCTCTGCTTTAATAAACCTTCTCAGGCAGCATGGTTGGGAGACTGCTCCTCACTGCTTTTAGACAGTTGAGCAGGACTCAACACCTGCTCTCCCATCAGCTTTGCTAATTTCTTAATCCTTGCAGTCCTTCCTCTTTCTTTTAAGAACTTTTCCCTCTGAACATGCAGAGCAGATCCAGATTAACAAAGATCAGAGATCATGAGTTGGAGGAAAGAGACAAGATGCACAAAGATAAAGCAAGTCTCAGATTCACAAGACTTCTTTTCTAAGAGGGAACTGTGATACAATGAAGAAAATATTCCATCATTAAAACCTCTAATTCTTGGGGATGGTATTCCCCTCCCACCCTCTTCATAACGCTATCTTTATTGAAATAATTTTCTCATTGAGTTTTCTTGCGTTTTCCCCATGGTGACAGAGATGTCACCAGCAGGCATAATGAAAGCATGAAGCCTCAATCTGCAAACTGGTAAGGCAGAGATCTAAAAAGCATGATTTCCAAAAGTAGTAGAAGTTTGAGATACTGTGACAACAGATACTAGACTTCCAAAGGGTGGCTTGCTTCAGCTAAAAAAAAAAAAAAAAAAAAGAGTTTACAAGACCGTTACAAACAGACACGTCAGCAAGGTTCTGTTCTCAAAAATGGCTAGCATTTTTCCTAGGCTGATTTTCAGCTTATTTCAGCATGTGGTTATGTGATTAGTTGGTCCATTAATCAACCACTTAGTCCACTACCAGGAACCATAAGGCATGCACAAAATGTAGGATGTAACCATGTGCCTAATTCAAAACACTGCACCATTTTGGATCACACGTCCCTGAAACAGGTCCTTTGGTATTTTTGACCTTTAATAGGTCTGTTCTATGTCATTAAACCAGGTTCTACAAAACCATTGTCATCAGGTAACAAGCCAGCAATGTGCCCTTGTGGCCAAGAAGGCCAATGGCATCCTGGGGTGCATCAAGAAGANGGACTAGATGATCTCCAGAGGTCCCTTCCAACCCTATGATTCTATGATTCTATGAACATGAAAGATGAAAGTTAAGCTAGACAATGGACTAGCAGCAACAAGCACAGAAAAGGGAAGATAAAATGAAGGCGACAAAAGAAGGTGTGAGTATGTTTGAGAATAACGGAAATGAGAATATCTGATGAGAGAAGAGACGAAAGAAGGAAAATAAATACAAGGCCATAGAAGAGAAGCCCACGGGAGGAGGAGGAGTGTGAAAGCCTGGCAGAAGGACTGAGTGGAGACTAAAAACAGTGTCTGGCAGTAGCTCAAATCAAACAAGGCAGCATATGCAAGAAGTGCAGTACACTGAAAACTTCCTTCCTCTTGGGGATTAAGTAACCTCAGAGTTAGAGAGTCTTCCCCCTCTCTCCTCTGGAATACCTTGCTCTGAACTCCGAAGCAGGAAAAAATCGCATTAAACCTTTCTGTGATTGTCATTTCCCAGTTGCCACTGGGAGCTCTTCATGGAAATTTTCAAAGGCAAAGCTGCAGAAATCAGACATTGATTTTGATTTATTTTTCTGGTGGGAAACATGACGATGGGTACCTCCTCCCTAAATGATTTAGGGCATCAAGAGGACAGATTTTCAAAAGGTCTAGGGAAATTTTTAAAATCCTCAATCCAGCCAGATATGACCCTAGTTCTGCTAAAACAACTTTAATCACTTTTCAAAAGATGGGCCTGAGTTCCATTTTCAAAAGTGTCTTAAAAATATGAGTCTATTTCACACTGAAAGACAATGAGACAATACTGCGTAGTTGCTTTTGAAACTGAGACTGCTGCCTACCATATGCTTTTGCTTCCTTTAACTGTGTTTCTGTGAATACAGCACACAAACGTGTGTCTGTTTGTCACTCACAATTAAGGAAACACAGGTGCAGTTGTGAGAACATCAAGTACTACAAACTGGGCAGTCTGAGGACAGCCCAACATTCCAGGTCTTAAACTGCAGTGATGTTTATGATATTTGCACCTGCACAAAACCTGAGAAAATCCCATATAGTGAAGTATTGCAGCACTAGCCAGGGCATAATATAACCTCATGTCCCACAGAGGTGGAACATGGCCTTACAGGTAGACAAGCCAATGCAAGAAATGCCATTTCAGGGAATATCCCACCTGTTTTTTGTCATGGTACATGTGCATAGGCTGCTACGTTTAACTGCACAGCAGGAACAAACTACAATTGTGATTCTTCCCAACAACCATCCAGAGCAGGGTTGTAACTGGAGTTTGCTGTTGCTCTCCTCAGGTCCATATGCCCACATGTCCTTTATCAGAAATCAGGAAAAAATACAGATGATGCCATCCAGATCTCAGTCTAACACAGATAAAGCACATGGTCACAGTGCTGTGACAATCCCTCCTGTTGAAGATCAAGCTTAAAAGGTGGGAGCTATATACAGACAGGCAAGAGCACATGAGGGGAAGATTGTTCTAATATGAATGGTGAAAAGACTGACTGACAGAACAGTCCTGAATAATCCTTGGAGGAGAGCAACAGCTCAGAGAAACTTATTTTGCTGCCTGTATAGTAGTGGAGACACAGTAGAATGTACTTTTACCTTGGACTTAGGATCCCAGTCTTCCTAGTGACTGCCAGAAACTGTCTTAAACAAACTCTGCAATCCCACCTTTGAAATACAGCTGTCTTTCTGCTAGCATTCCTGGAACATACCATATTAAGTATGCTTCAGTCCTGTCAAGATGTGCTCACGATTCTTGGTAAGTCTTTAAACTTTTCAGGTGCCATTCTTGTATTAAGGTCCAAAGACAGAAATCAAAACAAATAACTGGTGAGGTGATATGAATATGAATATGTGAGCCCAAACTCAGCTGCATTCCACTTCATTTAGTTATTTTTTTATTGCAAGCGCAGTATAGCATTACCAAACAAAAAAGTGGAAGCTTCATTTTATCAATTTGGAAAAAAAAAAATCTCAAACCATTCTGCCACTGCAACCAGAAACACAGTGTTTATGTGGGAAAGAAAGAGGCAGGGTGGAATGCACCTGGAGGAAAACAGATGTACATCCTTGGGGAAATCCAGGGAAAACTCACAGCTGCTACACAAAAAACATCTTCCAAACAATACCTTCCAAGTCATTGCTTTCCCTTTAAGATCTTAACAAGGAAGAAGTTTTGCTATGAATATTTACCCATGTTACCCCATATAGCATGTAAAACATGGTAAATACATGTTACGTATATATTTAATTCATTGGTAAATGCGAAACTTTCCAGCCATGGTTACGTTTCTTTTGATTCTGCTTGCTGTTGTAACTGACATTTTCACCACTTTTAACTAGTGTGCTGTGAATGCCACTTCATGATTTGTAATGGAACGGGAAGAAAAACAATCTTACAAGAAAATGGGTGGGATTTTTCATGCCAGAGTGGCTTTTTTTCATGGTTCTATTTGCATTCCACATGCAAGCATATGGTTAGCCAAACTCTGATCATGTTTCTATACAAACATTTCATAAGCATAAATCTCTTTCCGAATCAAGCTCTCATTAGAAATACTGAATACTGTTTATAAATACTACACTGAAATCATAGAACGTCCATGTAATGAAAGCTCAGTGTTAAATGAAACACAAGTCTCTCAACTTGTACTTGTCAAATTATTAAGTAAAGAAAATAATCTTTTCTTCCTTCCACTATGTTCCCACAGAAACGTTCTTTCCACTGAGTGTATACTGCAGTATTTTGTTTCTCAAATGGAAGCAGTATAAACCACACAGAGCCAGGCTAAGGCTTCCTTATTCTTCATTCTTCTTTTTGGAAGAAATCTCCCAAAGTCATCAGAATTATTTGTGCAACACCATCAAATGAAACAGGGATTACAATGTGGCCAACAAGAAACAATCACTCTCTCATGTATTACAGTCAGCAAACACCTTTCTTAAAGTTCCTTGAAGGCAAACTGTCTTATATAATCATGAAAGAAATTGTACTACAGCAATAAGGACCGTATAACTAAAACTGGCACATGATAATTTACCAAGCAGATACCTGTCAAAAAGAATTAGCTGATTTTTAATTTAACTCTTTGTTGAAATCAGTGTCCCTGTAGATGCAAATCTGTAGGTGCAGTGCACATTGGCACTGCAAACTGCCTCATTTTCTTCATCCTCTGATTCGTAGATGCTCTTCAGAGACTGACTGAGATTTTTACCAGTTTAATTTTCTACAGCACTGAGCTTTGTGTACATTCTGCAGAAGAAACTTGCTTTAATAAAGAATTAACTGAAAGACCTCAACTTCAAATTGTCAACCCAAGTGCACACTCCTTCAAACACAGCCCATTAATTTTGCTCATCCCCACAGACTCTTGTGACCTCTTTTATCTGTATCCTGTCTTCCACTAGCACCACAGCAGCTCACAGTTATGTCTCACAGCTACCGCAAAACTTTTCAAGCCTCCAGGAACACTATCTGTTTATATTTCGCTATGCAAGCTTTTTGCTTTGTGTGCTATGTTGGATGTGAGCACATGCAAAATGTAACACGAGACAGTTCTGTTAAATAAATAGCCTTCTAGTTACTTAAAATGACCATTTTTCAATCTAGTCCATCATCTTATGGTTTCACCATCCCTTTTCATTGGCTGGCATAAACACATTCTAACAGTTTCCCAAGGCATTTTTCAGAATTTGAAAGTGAACACTGGTTTAACATTTGCCCTCCAACCTACCCATACTAAGCAATGCATTAGAAGTTTCTCATTTGCTCACATGCTCTGCAGTGAAAACAGCAATATTCTGTGTTTTATTGATTGCTCAAATTAGGCACTAAAACTCTGACCACATTCTACATGGTATTTTCTGCAATATTGAAGTTTATTAGTGTCTTTGTGATAGCGGAACAGAATGATAGCCTTTTCTTAGCCATACCTGAAACAAGGGTCGGTCTATAGTTCTATGACAATGCCTAGACAATGACTTACTTCAAACATATATTGAAGCATATTCTGTCAGCTTTAAAGACATGGATTTGCATTTCATACACCATTTCCTGAGCCTTCACTCAAATTACTAGCACTGATTTTCTTTGCCTCTTGTACCAAAACCAGTCTGTTCAGCCACCTCAGACTGAGGCCTTTTCAGGGTAACCTTTCCAGCAAGAATGCTTGCCAGAGGCAGTTTATTACAAATAGACTTTCTTCCATGGTACTTTACCAATTCTTCCATGCTGACACTATCGCTTTAACATGAAGGCAAGTGTGTGACCTTCAGCTCACATTCAGCTGGAAAGCTTTACCACTTTTTTTTTTTTTTTTTAGAACTGTTCCACTTTGATGTCGCCTGATAAATGATAGTTGATCTTTTCTTTCTCCCCTCCCAAATCAGGTTTTCCCAAGCTAAGCTTTTCTGCAAAGCAGAACTACCCACACCTTATTCTGCAATAAAACCAAAATTGTTTGAAAAACTTCCCTTTGTATTGCCCACAGAAAGAGTAAGCTAGTATCACTGCTGAATTAAAGATCTTTTTGATGAAAACCTGCAGGCTATGTGCATGAACATGTGATATTTTGACCAAGCAGAATTCAATGGGTATAAGGAGAAGTGAATAAAGAGGGAAACACTTCTCTTCAGGCAGTGTCAAAGCCGAAGCGAAAATGAAAGAGGAAGCAATGAAGTCCCGTACAAACCAGGAGAAAGGAAAAAAAAGCATTTGTCTACCAGAACCATTCACACATTTCCCCCTAAAGCAGCCATATTGGTGGATAGGAAGTAAGAAGTGAAATACTTCTTATACAGGTACTTCAGTATCCATAAGAATCATATACTGAATTTGTAGCACATAGATATAATTATTTTTTTTCAACTACCCTGTTAAAAATATGGAGTGTGTGTGGTTTCTGTGTTGATGGATGGATCAAATTCACTCATGGTTTAAATCCATACTTTAAACTACATTTTACTCCAAATTTCAGTGCAGGGATGAATTTGATAAACTCTGCAAAGTGATTTCTGAATTCATTATTTTGTATAACCAGCAGAATTGCGTTTAAATCTTCCTTTGAAATTAATATAGTCTATGACTGTAAAGATCAGATAACATAAAATACCATGTTTTTACGTATGATAAACTACGAAGAGTAAATGCTTTGAGGCAAAAAGTCATGTTTGCCATTTACTGCTTGTTTGTATATGTACTAACATAATGAGGCTTCCAATTATTTTGTACACCTACACACCACCTCAACAGAAAAGTAAATAAAAACATCATTTTATGGCCCAGGTTTAACACTGGCCTCAAAAGATCTGGACAAGACCGTATAACAAAAGCCGTAAAGAACACTAGCATGACTCTCAGCTTATAGAAAGGTCCCTTCCAACCTAGGCAATTCTATGATTCTATGAAAAGTTCATCCTTTCTGCCATCAAATGAGTAGCAAGGATCGACTATCAAATGGACAAAGCTGATGATTTACATCTAATCTGTAAAGAGAAGGTGAACACCCAGGACAAGTATCTGTAGATTACCTAAGTTTCTCAGGATTCTTCTGTAGGCAATAAAAGGTCACAGCTCATAAAGGGCTTTTCAGAAGTAAAGCATACAGCAGCTGGAATGAACCAGTTCACCTTGCAGCTTGATCGCATAAAGAACAGGTTTTTGCCCTCCAATTCCTTGTTAATAAAGGCTTTCAGCATCCTCTTTCCATAAGCGGGGCCTCCTTCACAGTGTGAAGTTTGGTTGCAAAGGCACACCTGCACCAGCTGAACTGGCTTCTCTACTGTAAAACCAACCACAGACTGCAACAGTCTGCAAGACATCTATAGCTGCAAGATGGTACGAAAAGCTGGTCCAGTGCAGCATTAAGGCATATTTAGGCTATAACCAGAAGGTTAATAGATCAGCTTTCTAACCAATGAAAGGAAAAAAGGGTTATCTACACCAGATGCATGACTGAAAGTCCAAAGTCCAGTAGCTCTAAGCGCCTTCTTTGTGCAGATAGAAAACATTTTCTAGTAAGGGACAGAATATGCTTAGAATCAAGTTCAGAATGACTTCAAAACACCCACTTCCTTGATGACTAAACAAAACTAACTTACTGCTTAGCACAAATAAATAAAAAACATGTTTGAGACAGCCATGGACTGGATTTAAAAGGAGCTTTTTGGAGACAAAAGCTCAATCCTTTAGGCTTCCTTCAAAATCCTAGTTAAAACAAGATTAATAGACATCAAGCAGGAAATGGAGGTAAACCAGATTCTTTACATGATGAGAGAACCGTAACTAGACTAAAAGATATAGTCCAATATAATAAGATACACCAAAAGTACCTTCCATGCTAACTGGGCTTTGAAAAATATTTACAACCTGCAATGAATTTTCCTTTCCTCTTTTTTTTTTTTCCTTGTTTTTTTCATTCTCCAAGAAGATTAGGACAAATTCTGAAAGAGCGTATGACTATTTTTCATTTGTAATGAAGTGTCAGTATGATACATCCTATCTTCCTTGCCTTACTTACCACCTGACACATGCTCAGTTCTTTCAGTCACATAGTAGCACAGTTCCAACGTCTGCTCCAGGACAGATGGTCCTCTGGGGTTATCATTTACATTCTTTATGCACTAGAACCCTAAAAAATAAGTGAAAAATCTAAGCTTTAACACTATCAGGTGTCCAAGAATCATTCAGGGCTTTTACACATATTTTTTCTTGAAAAGAAATTCTAGAACACCGTGATGTGACATTCATCCATAACGGAAGTACCAAGCCACTGACCTGTGGGGTGGGGGGGAAGCATGAAAAGGAGATGAAGTATATTCCTATGTTGTTATTGATCCACTTGCTTTTGCTTATTGCCTGCATACAGGAACTGGGATCTGCCTGAAGCCTTCCAGGTATGCAAAGGGTATGCACCATAAAGTCTTTTAGTATACAAGGAAAAGAATCGATCCATAAACTAAGCTCCTTTAGGAACCAATTGCTCCATATGGGAAATGCCTTCAGCTAGAATCATAATGGCCAATTTCATTAGAATTTTAGAGAGTGCTTAAAGGTTCGTGAGTACAAGGCAGAGACCCTTACTAATTTGTGAAGGACTGCTGAATATGCCATACCTACAACAACGCAGGGCTAACTGAATATATAATTTGGAAACAACGGTCCATCATAGCCTCAGAGATGGTGCATCCAACTTGCCACTCAAAGCCTAACAAAAACATGGGTAAAGAGGGTCATGAAAGCATGTAAAACAAAATTCACCTCTAACAAAGTACAAGGACTTTTCACTTAACAAATTCTGCTAAGGGAGGAGCCAGGAATGTATCCTTGTCCAGATGATACAATGCTTTACCTCCAAGGCTGTCATCTACTTTTAAAGTGCCTCGCACTGTGAGCATCAGGCCAGTTCATCCACAGCCTCATTCAAAGCCTAGAGAAACCAATACAACTCTTTCTATTAATGCCAACACATTTTGCATCACAAACCCAATCAAGAAGTCTCCTGAAGAACAAGAGTGTAAAGGGCTAAATCCTGAAAGAACCCTCTCACACATAGGTCCTGTTGAAATCAGAGATTCATTTCACTAGAAGCTGATCTTTTCAGTTTTTAACAGGCTAATAAATCAAAGACCACCAACATACCCAGACTTCACCTCTGACACTGGGACATGAGGTGTAGATAACTGCAGTAGTAACTGCATGTGGATAAGAAGATCTGCATGTTAAAGAAAAACATACTTAAAAGCAAGCCACGTTCTTAGAAGACACCAGGATACAACAACACATCATCCAGTAAAAAGCAAGCCAGCAGAGTCATGTGTGAGGCACTCCTCAAAAAATAACCTCAACCAATATAGCACATTTTAGCATTAAGCAATCCCCTGCTACCCAGGATAAGGGACTACTAAGTCAAGGGAGGAAACTTTGCTGTAAAGTCCTGGCTACACAGTCTTTCATTTGTAATACAAACATAGTATGGAGGAACTATGTAGGTCCAAGAATAAGAAATACTGTCTGTGTACACAGTAGGTGTCAAAACATAATCCAAAAGTTATTCTTAAAACCAGAAAAATCAGGCATAAAGCATACAGATGGTATTTATACTTTTATTGCCACTTAGAAACACCTCCCCCTCCCTCACAGGAAAAAATGACAACCAATTATTTTCAGCTAGATGTTTTTATTAAGTTTGTTTTCTGATGTGTTTTCTTAAGTCTAAACACAAACATAGAAAAGATGTCTTGCAGGCAAGTCCCAAGGGGAGTCAATCTTCTTTTACAGACCAGGTGCCATTCAAAACAACTATCACCATAAAAAGATAGCGAGGATAGTTCTGAGTCCACCATCAACACCCCTATTGCTCCTCTGAAACTTCTGGCGATGACATAATCACCAGCTCTTCCTGAGAAACAGGCTTTGCAACGCACTCATTCTACCCCAGGAGCATGTATGCAAGGTGCAGAACCAAGTAGTAAATGGATTTCAAAAAAACCCACCCCAGAATGCTTGCCACTGGAAAAAAGGGATTAGCACCTCTTGACTCACTGAGGGCCAAATTATACCCCCAAACTACATCAAGCAGTATAATAAAAGATGCTATGCCTCTCTAAACAGCTCTCCTTATGTTACCTTGTGTTGACACAGGTTGCCCCAGTATATAAAGTTACTACTTTGTTAAGTGAAAGTGTAATTGATTCTGTATGCCCTCATTCCAAAGCAAATAGGAGACAACACAGCTAAAATTCAAGTGAAGGTAAGTGCTTAGTGCTTTTAAAAAAGCAGACTAAGAACATGTACACGTAGTTACACTGTGGTTCATAGAATCATAGAATCATAGAATCCTAGGGTTGGAAGGGACCTTAGTAGATCATCTAGTCCAACCCCCCTGCCAGAGCAGGGCCACCTTAGAGCAGGTTACACAGGAACGCGTCCAGGCGGGTTTTGAATGTCTCCAGAGACAGAGACTCCACCACCTCCCTGGGCAGCTTGTTCCAGTGCTCTGCCACTCTCAAGGTAAAGAAGTTCCTCCTCATGTTTAGGTGGAACTTCCTATGCTCAAGTTTGTGCCCGTTACCCCTTGTCCTATCACTGGGCACCACTGAAAAGAGCCTGGCCCCATCCTCCTGACACCCACCCTTCAAGTATTTATAAGTGTTAATTAGGTCCCCCCTCAGACGCCTCTTTTCCAGGCTAAAGAGACCTAATTCCCTTAATCTATCTTCATAGGAGAGGTGNAAATCAGGCATAAAGCATACAGATGGTATTTATACTTTTATTGCCACTTAGAAACACCTCCCCCTCCCTCACAGGAAAAAATGACAACCAATTATTTTCAGCTAGATGTTTTTATTAAGTTTGTTTTCTGATGTGTTTTCTTAAGTCTAAACACAAACATAGAAAAGATGTCTTGCAGGCAAGTCCCAAGGGGAGTCAATCTTCTTTTACAGACCAGGTGCCATTCAAAACAACTATCACCATAAAAAGATAGCGAGGATAGTTCTGAGTCCACCATCAACACCCCTATTGCTCCTCTGAAACTTCTGGCGATGACATAATCACCAGCTCTTCCTGAGAAACAGGCTTTGCAACGCACTCATTCTACCCCAGGAGCATGTATGCAAGGTGCAGAACCAAGTAGTAAATGGATTTCAAAAAAACCCACCCCAGAATGCTTGCCACTGGAAAAAAGGGATTAGCACCTCTTGACTCACTGAGGGCCAAATTATACCCCCAAACTACATCAAGCAGTATAATAAAAGATGCTATGCCTCTCTAAAGAGCTCTCCTTATGTTACCTTGTGTTGACACAGGTTGCCCCAGTATATAAAGTTACTACTTTGTTAAGTGAAAGTGTAATTGATTCTGTATGCCCTCATTCCAAAGCAAATAGGAGACAACACAGCTAAAATTCAAGTGAAGGTAAGTGCTTAGTGCTTTTACAAAAGCAGACTAAGAACATGTACACATAGTTACACTGTGGTTCGGCTGACACAAGGTAACTTGATCACACAACTTAGTTTTTAACTTAAAGCTGTTTGCAATGACAGCAGCTCCAAATGCTGTTCTTTGACCTTCCTTAGTGCCCGCAGTCCACCACAGTATTCAAATGCTGGTATAAAAGTGTTTTCTTTACACACACTGCTGTGCAAGGAACTCGGTATCATGACATTTTCAGAGAGACCAAATGAATAAGAATTAAAGCTGAAGCTGGATGCACAAGGCCTGTATCTCTAGGTCCTCATAGCTTCTAGAAAGAAAGAGTTACCTCTTCTTAAGTTATCATGCAACTGTTGTATAGTCTGCCTTCAGTACAGGTGCCTTGTCAATGCCTTTCTCTACACTGCCTCTAAATTGAAGCATTCCTCCTCTGCTTCCTTCTTTCCTCCACCATGTAATTTAGGGGTAAGTGTCATTTTAAACTGCTGAAGGAAACAACCCCGTCTATTGCCTAGCATGCCCCACCTTTCTGTCTCTCCAACAGCATGTGAACAGTCAGAAGGAAATATCACTAAAGCAGGGACAGCAGGAACCACTCCCGTCTCTCAAAATGGACACAGCCTTCCTCTCAGCTGCCTTACATCTTGCAGTTATTACCAATGCAAAACTGACACGAAAACAATATTCAGATTTGGTAGCATTTTACACCTTACTTTACACTGATATAGAAGAAATATGCTGCCACATGCACATGACTACGAGGAAAACTTGAAGGCACAGTAGTTTTACAAAAAGCTAGTCACTTTAAATGATAACGGCAATACAACTATATAACCTTGCTTTTAAAACTCTTGTGTGTCCTTCATTATACTGACATGAGCAACTAAAACCAGTCACAGGAGCACCTACTCATGTGCATAAGCACCAGCAAAATCAAGCTCTGAGTTAAGAGATTTCAGCACTTCATTTCACTCTGTGTGAAACCTCTAGAGGATGCATCACAGAGGACTGATAAGCAGTTGCAAAAATTCTGGTAGCAAGTACTCAGCGGCACATTCAGACTACTTCATGGAAGAAAGAGTGACTTTATCTTGTGCTCTGTACGAGCAAAGCCCCATGTTTTTAAGCTACTAGGTCTGCCTAGACACAAGCAAAAATTGTGCACACACTTATCTGGATGTATACTCTGGCACTGACAGAGCAGCAAAGCATGTTAATGTGCAGGAGCGTTATGACAGAAGAGTAACACAAATCCAGATGGTAAAATAGAAAACAATAAAACAGTTTACTGTTACTGTTCACTTTTTCCCTGTTCTGGGAAAGATGTAGAATCTATTCCAAAGAACACATTATTCAGGAAATCTGTAGCAATGTTGTGTTGCAAGATGTTCCCTCACTCCATCTATAACCCAAAATCATACAAGAGTATTTGCCTGAAAAGGGACTACACAGACCTATACACTCTTCAATCTTTTGTCCTTATATTCCCTTTTCTCCATCTTAAGAATGGACAAACCTGAAGACAGGGCCAAGTCTCCTGGGACAGAGGAACAGAAACGTGTTATTAAAATAACATCTGTACATAAGTTGTTTCTGTCTTGGGATCTGAAAACCAAGTTTAATTAACCAGCTGAGTGGAAAGCACAGTTTATATAATGCAGACTATGTGTAGACTCTCACCCCAGTCATTCTACACAACCTTTGTAACTGCTAGTCCACATAATAGCAATTATTGCTGGTACATACAAAGTAACTGGGATGAGGGATCTAGATACTAACTTTCACAGAGATCAAGAAAGAAGAAACAAGTGTTTAAAACAGAGGAAATAGAGACCGACCCGTAATACACAGACTACTACATAGTACTGCAAGGGAAATACAGCTTTGTTGCTTCTTGAACTCCTCGAAATTAAGTTTATCATCAGATAGAAAGTTATTCAGTGCTAAAAGGATTTTGACAGTTTCTGCCACTGTCAATGAAAGACAATCCAGGAAAGAGTCTGAAGAATTCTGCCTCTCTCTACATGGTCTGTCCAGTGAGTACCTGATCATCTGGTTGTCAAGCCACAGTACTGTAACTTGGTGGTTTGGGATTTTGTCTTTGGTTTCCAATATCTCTGTTCTTTAAGATTCAGCTCAAGAGACTGTATCCCATTCTGTGTTTGCACAGCTCTTAGCTCAGTGGGTCCTTAATGTTTTTTGGGCAATTTAAATGAGACCACCATCCAAACAGCCAACACTTAAGGTTAGCTTCATGTTGCATTTAAGATCATCTAACCTTACACTGCTGCAGAGAGGGGTTTGTTTCACCTGTTCACTCTCCTCTATTGCACCATATCCATCTATCTATGCAGCAAGAAGGCTGCTGCTTCAGCTTGCAGAATTGATGGAAGACTAATTAACTTGGGGGGTGGATTAGTCATCATTGGAGGAGTGAAAAGGGGACCATCTTCAGTGGAAGCTCACTAGCAGATTAAATGCAAAGTTGAACTGCAGTATGCTTACAGGGATTTACAGAACTTCCCTGGGTGTTCAGCTCAGTAGCATCTGCATATATATTTTAAAACTATGGCTAAGCAACTATCAAATGGAATTCAACTCCTTTGTTACAGCATACTAATTTTTGTCAAAATCTCACAACAATTTTATCAAAGAAAGAGAAATCAAACCTCAATCAGGGCAGTTAAATACAATGCTTTCCAACAACATTCCCACTGGAAAAAATAAAAGGGTTTTTCCAGACATTAAAAAAAAGGTAAACTCAGATAATTACATATGATACGCAGGGCTATCCTAGTGAACATTTATAGCAATTACTTGAAATTCTGATGTCACTTGCAATGGATGTATCAGATGGTAGTTTTAAAAACTTGATCGTATATTAAAAACTATGACCAATATTGTTTTCTGTGTATAGAGATAAACATCCTGCTCAAGGATCTGAACTCCTATTTAAAAACAAAACCAAACATTAAGAATAAAAAGCACTCAGTATGGTTCTGAGACACATATGTGGCTGCATTGCATATTCCCTGCCTACACTGACAGTGTGGGAGCTCTGTTAGTCATCTAATGCGCATATTTGCTTGGCACAATGCCTTTACTTTCTTATGCAGGCAAGAAAGATGATCACCAGTTTATTGTATTCTTACATCTTCATTGCATGTTCATCAGTCAATATGATCAGGCCTTCCCAATTCAAACTACAAGCAGTTAGGAGACAGGCTAGTTCAAAGTGAAGCCCAAGGACTGGAAATCTGTTAAGCACATCTGTAAAGACAAAGGTGACATTTTAGATTCATGCTGCTTAGACGCATTTTTTGGTGGGACCTGAATGTTTATTTTAAGAATAAGGACCATTTATTGAATAGAAGCCTAATTCAGTTTTGCTTTCAGCCTTGACACAGATCCTTTTACTATCTTCAAGGGCATGAGAGGTTCTCAGTTGGCTTGCTTTAACTGTCCTTCTCTGCCTCCATTCTGGAGAAAGCTGGAGTAGAATCTGAACTTAGTTTTCAAGTAAGGCTGTCGTAAGACCTCCTTGTCCAGACTACAGCAGGATCACAAGGATCCCATCTTTCTGGAATCCCAATCTAATTTAAACCACACTAAACACATACAAGAAAGGTCTGCCTTTTTAGTATAATGTTGAGGATGAAATCTGAAGAGGAAGGGAGGAATGTAGAATTTCCAGGTGCCTCAGTGTTGTCAGACCTCAAAGGGACTGAACATTTCCCCTCCCAATGGCCCTGGATGCTACAAATTAGTATTTTATCATGAGATATTTCAGGTTACAACCTTCTTTGTATAGCATTAACAAAGCACCAATTCAATTGCTTTCTGACACACAAGGGAAGAAGTGCTTCGAGAGGAGGCAGCTCATGCTGTATCTTAGGTATGTCGGTGGTGAACTCACTTAACACTGACTACTGTACTTATGTCAAGGAGAAGACTCATGCTGCTTTGCTCCACTGCAGAAACTGGCACAGACAGCCTTCAAGGGCAGCCTGGGACTGCCTTGTAGGACCTCTTCTAACCCCCTCCTTATTTTAAGTGCCTTAGGCAACACAGGCTGCCTGTATTGGATTCCTTAGGACTGCAGTGCTTTGGTGTAATGTCTGCTGACTGTGCTCAGTGTGTTAGTATCTAGCTGAAGGGAACAGCTTTTGACAAGCAGTAGTTCAGAATAGGTAAGAGCTGGTCTGATCTAGCAGAGCTCAGTCTTTAAATTGTATGATGGTAAGACAAAAGAAATATGTGGGAAGCATCCACAATAATCAACCGTCTCAAGTTAATTAGCAATTAATTTAGTGAGCTACTAAAGTCTAGCAAAGATGAATCCTGAGAGATTCTGGTCACAGTTACCCTGATGTAAATCTAGATTAACTCCTAGAGAGAACATCAATCTCCATGACAGTTACTTCAGATTTACACGCGGTTACTCTGAATTTGTGCACTTGTTTTCACAGCCGTGTGGGAGAACTGTCTCAACATAAATCAGCTTTGCTCTCCTGCAGATTCTGCAAGGTACACAAAGTTACATTTCTGTAAAAATCTAACCTCAGTGAAATGGGGAAATTAAATTCTCCACTCTGATGAAACCTAAGCCTCCCACATAACAGACAAAAACCTTGCAACAGAGCCAGCCACTACAAGTGGTCACAATATCCTCCTCAGCTCTCAGTCTTCAGGCAGTAAGGATAATTCCCTCTCACAGCATTTCATGAAGCACAACAGCAAGCATCAAACTTATTACATTCTTCTGCCTAAGACTCTTACGAGTATTAAGAATACCAGCTCCACAGAGCGCACAGTTTTGATACCAGTCTCACAACCCTACAAAAATCCACGCAAATCTTTCCATGTCATCTTTCTAAGAGGGAAAAGAGAGGGTAAACACCTTCTAGCTATTAGCACTGCCCCGTGTGATATACAGTGCAGCTGTGTGAAAGAAATTTGATAAGAAAAAGGAGTTATTGTCCTGCCTGACAGCCCTTCACCCTTTACCAACTCTACTGAGCTCTGCATCTCCACCTCTGCACAGTCATCACTTCCCCCTTCCTTTACCCCATCAGCTAACTGCTGGATGAAAATTATATAATGCCCCTTTCCACCGGCACTAATCTCAATCCAAGTAGTGCAGCACTACTCATGAAATTCTAAGTTGATTCAGCTAAGGAAATGTTCATATGTTTCTGGGTGAGCCAGAGTACAGGTCATATGTAACAAAGCAGAAACAGACTACATACAAATACAAGTGCTGTAATTCTGAAGTTAACATATGTCCAAAGATCTTGTCAAATGGTTTGTGGAAACATTACGGAGAGACACTTAGAGCCACTTTTGCTCTAAGTGCAAGCTCATGTTAAGCGATTAACTTCACATTAAGAATTTGCGTCAAACTCATTAACATGGGGATTTTTAAAAGCAAACTATAAATCTCACCATACCAGCCTAACTTTGAAAGAACTGGACGCATTCCTACCCCCATTTTGCTGACAATTGTGTTCACACTGCAGATCCTAACTGCCTCACCTAGTTTTATCCTTTGAAGGAACTGAATATCTGAAGGAGCCCAGAATCTGCTTGCTATTCCTTTGTTTCATACCATTAGTGAGGTTGATAGAGTTACTCAAGATGATCCAGCATGGTCAGAGCACAGTTTTCATGCATTCATAATGATGTTGCAGAGCTCTATTTCATTTTGGAATATTTTTTTATGCTCATATGCAATATCATTCTGAAGACTGTTTTGCCATTAAATATTAGTGTGGATTCATGATCTCTCAGTATTGAGTCTCCACCAAAACAGTCTGACCAGATTATGAGCAAGCATCAAACTAGTAAAGCATATGGCATGAGTAAAGATAGCCAAAATTTTCATGGTTCCCAGCATTTGTTGAGTTCAAGTGTGTAAGTGTGTATGTCAAGTACATCTACGTCAGTCAACCCACAGCAGAACATACAGAAGAATATATACCACCACTACCTAAGCTTTTGTCTTCAGTAGTGTTGCATGAACAGGGCAAAACATTCTATTCTAAAATTTCAAAAAAATAAGCTATTTTCATGGTTAACGATAGATTGGAAGGGGGGGCATATTTTGAATCTATAAAATTCTTGATAAAGGATAGTTGTTTTACAGTGAACCATTTTAAAGAACACGCTAATTCATTTACTCACTCTCTCTCAAGAAAAAAAAAGATAAACAGCCAGGTTTCTACAAGATAGATTAGTTCTCACTTAAGTATTTAAATGAAGTGGCTGGAAAGTATTCGTCAGCCAACAACTTGAAAACAAAATGGTAATTTTTAGGGTGATACACTTTGAAAGGTAGTATATAATAGCTAAATAAATGCTGATCTTTATAAAAGGTGACATTTTACTAAGCAATTCTACACAGGCCAGTTTGATTCTTATAATTAGACCTCCTCAAAATGATTACACTTTTAAGAACTTGTCTGCAGACACAACTTATATCACAGTATAGTAGGGTGAATATTTTAATAGCTATTTCAGAGTGAATATGTCTGTACATGAAGTTGTTTAGAAAGTTATTGCACAGTAATGTTATGTGGATAACCTGTAAGTAGTACAGTGTAGTGTGGCATCCCACAAAAAAAACCAATGCAACATTTTTCTGAGATGAAGCAAAATAATCTAGCTTCCAGATGTACCAAGAACTAAGCAAATCCCACAGCATGCTATAATGCTTATCTCAACCTCCGTAAAATTACGGATCTGAAATAAACCTAGAATTACACATAAATCTCAGGTGCCTTTTCTGAACTTAACTGAGCTTCACTAACAGGTGAGATAGGAATTCAACTGGTTACTGAGGGCTGGGTATGAATATTCTGCTTCATTTCTAGAAGACTAACTGGACACAAAGCAATCTGACTTTGTACCGTTTCTTCCTGCTCTCCACAGATGACTTATCCTCCTGTCTAAAGTACAGCAGAAGGGTGAAACAGAGTTTATTAACAGAGATGAAAGTAAACCAGAGTAAACCAAAAAATCTCACATTATCAGAATCAAAATTACTTTGTATAGTAGCAAGAAATAGAATAAAACCAAAATTGGATGCCAATTTGCAAACCGCCATTACATTTCGAGGAAGCTAATCCACCAAAGAGCCTACTGCACCCTAGAGAGTCCTTAATTAATAGTGTCACATTTGCAATAGGCTAGTTAAGGTTGTGTCAGCATTTACATTATAAATCCCTAATTATATGGTAGCAAAACAATGCTGAAATTTACTGAAGCATGATATACAGGGTTGCAGTCCAGGAAGACACACTCTGGGAGGAAGGTGGGGAGAAAGCGTTAGTATCAGGGTAGATTGGATTTCAAGTTTTAATCTGAAAATACAAAAAAAAAAAAAAAAAAGGGGGGCAACTTGGAACCATTTCAAGTTCCAAAAGCAGTGAACATTTCAGCAGGCATTTAAGATCAAATCCTGGAGGTGGTAAATGCTCTTGACTCTAATCTCAGTGGTATGTATGGGTGGTCAGCATTTGCCTAAAGAACGAGGGATTAACAGCATCTAAGTATCAATGGGTATTAAAGCACATAGCTGTTTCTGGGGTCTGGAACACAGTCCCCATCTGTACTTGCCCTGTTATTCTTTGTTTAGAGAGCTTGATCCTGCTTCCATCACACAGTTGATGGTGTCTACAGTCCAGGGTCAGGAAGATAAGCACTATAAACTTCCAAACATGATGAAATATACAGTATATTTAAGAGCTTTACCTACAGAATTTACTCTGCATTAGATGGGGCATTACTCTCCCCTTGATGTTTATATGTGGTGTATTTCACAGTATTTTGGCATTGTTTCTTTGATTAGAAAATATGTAGTATCAAATTTGGAACTCCTACAGCTTCCAATCACATCAGCTGAAGCAGAGTGCATGCCTCACTTCTAATTCTTGGAAATGGATTGCAGTAGTGAGGAGGGGAAGCAGCATTAGGCAGTGTTAAGAGAGTAGACAGAGGCACTTCATGATCATGCAATCTGTAATAAGTGGTCTCAGTAGTACTAAGGCCAGTAAGGTTAAAAGTAAGGATGGTATGGTCAAAGTAAAGCCAGTAAGTGGTTTCAGTACCAAATGGAGGCCCATCTCCTGACTGCTTACATCCTTCATTGTCCCGAGGTCCAAGCACTGGTGCACCTAAATGTCCTGTGATACCCCACTCTGTATCCTTCAATATTTCTGCCAAGGCACGTCCCACTTGTGAATCCCAGCCAACTGGCAGCGGGGCATGGGAGGATCCCTCTTTACCCTGCCTCATGCATTGTGGCTGTGTGTCCAGGTGGCAACAAAATATTACCAGGGCCCCAGGGCCATGCCACAGCCTCCTCTACTCGGGCTCTGCCAGCTTCAGCACTGATTACTACCCCTTCAAAGCACCTACCCATGGAAAAAACAGAATGTTTCTTCTAGAGTCCAGCGCTGTGGCTCAAAAGGCAGTGGGATTCTGTTATGACTTTTCTTAGAGAAGAAGCTGGGTATAATAACTCAGGTCCTGAGTCAGGACTCAGGAGCTTTCCATCCCATCTGATATAAGAATCCCCACATTAAGACACCACTGTCGTAATTTTACTTAATTGTATGAAGTATCTAGAAACTACAAGATACAAAAGGGCCATACACACAGCTATGTGAAACATGACAACCCTTAATGTACCCAGGTTTGAAAAGCTTATCCATTCACATTAAAACATCGTAAGTCAACGCTGTGGTTTGGGACCACCTGGCCAATAACATGATGACATATGCTCTCCCCCACCTGTCACCCCAAGGAGAAGGAAAGTGCTGAAGAGATTTATGAGCTCAGAAAAAACAAACTACTTTAAGAAATAATGAAATAGATACAATGTATATCTAAAAAACAGTATCATGTTCCCAGGAAGATACCACTGGCAGCCACTGCACCGGGGGTGTTCCAGACTGGACTCAGCAATGATGGGAACTGGATTCTGGAACATGCTGATTGGGATCAAAGGCAGACAAACAGGCAGGGTCCTCCTTGGGCACCAGCCATTGAAGAAAGAGAGCCACTGAAGAACTGTTGAAGAAGAGCTGACCCTTTGATCCCTTAGCTTTTATACTGAGCATCACAGATGGGATGGAACACCCGATTGGTCAGCTTGGGTCACCCCCTCCCCACAGGTTTAACCCCCCCATGGGGTAAACAGCCAAGTCAGCTGACCCTGGTTGCCACAGCAACAAGTACCACCAAGGGCTTCTCTCACTGAACAGGAAGTTGGCTCTGCTCTACCTCAAACCAGGACAGTCAACAATCAAGATACTCATCCTGACTAGCAAGTACTGATTGGAAACCATAGTGTAACTCAAAACCTTGCCTTTCACGCACTGGTGTTTCCCCAGCATAAACCATGGTAAGCCTGACCTTCTTGCATAGTTCCTCCCTTTCTACAAACAGGCTAAGTTTATTAAGCATGGTAAGTCGATCTTAAGAAGGATTCGATCAGAGAGAAGACAATGTAGCAGAAAGAGAACAGTTTTTCTTGTTTCTACCATTGTACCAAATGGCAACTTCCTGTTTGTGAAACAGCTGCCTTCTCAGGTTAAATTGCTCCATTGATCTTAGGGTGCCACACATCACTGAAGGGAGCAGAACTTACCCCAAAAGGACGAATGCAGCACCTCAAACCATTAGTGTATCACTACTGTATCCATTTGACCTATTGCTGCCACAGCCTTAAAAAAATCAATGAGTTGTCTATGGAGTATACAGACATAATGCTCAATCAAAGGAAGCTGCTGCCAAAACTGCTGTCCTCTCCCTAGACACCACTTTAAGTCAAAACAGAATAGCAGCTTTTGCCACCCAGCAGAGTACCAGGATCCTTTCAGACAGAAAAAATACCTACCCTTGTGTGGACAGGCCTTGAAATTTCACAGCCTGCAAGCCATTACCATGTAGTCTGTTCTTGTTCCTTTCACCATCTGGGGGATTTCTGCCATCAAGTTCAACATGAAGAGGAATTAAGCGTCATTTTGGGTTACCTTGGTGCAAGCTTTGTGAAGATGCTAAACCTTGCTTGGAAATAATGACCTGCATACAACTAAAGGCAGTGCTTAGTTTCTCCAGCTCTAGCACTGACTTGATTTCTCGCTTTGCCTTTTCTGTGTAGCAGTTAAGAACACACCCACAGACATGATATGGCATATACAGAGATACATGGGTCAGAAAAGTCATTTACTTAAGGCCCCTTCTTTAAGGAACTATCTCATGCAAAGGAGAACATCAGCAGATGGGGCTCTGCTTCTGCATCATATTGCTCAAATGTGAATGCCTGGCAGGTGCAGAAGGGGATAGGAATAATCACTCTCTCACCCTTTCCAGCCCTTGCTTTTCATGGCATTACTGCACATAAAAGATGCAAAAGTTAAACAGCTTATTTTCCCTTCCAATCCCTTTGCTTCCCCAAAAACACTCGCTACATCAACCAGTGTCACCGAGAAATAGTCTGCCAGAAAAAGGTTTAGAAATTCTCAAACAAAATGGGTTAAGCATTCAGAATTATCATCAATTAACAGCTCCAAAATGATGCAATAAGAGATCAGCACAGCAGAGCAGCTTTAAAACTTACACTGATCTAAGGTCTGAGACCAGTTCTTGAACAACACGAAAAAAAATGCTTCTCGGACAAAGGACCAATATCATGCAAATCACTGAGACTAACAAGCGAGGCTTTATCTAGCGTGACATGTCAGCAGGATCTCAGATTTCTGCTCACCTCTAGCTCTGGTAACTTATGAAGCATCAGCTCCTAAAATCATGTAGCAACTGAAGAAGAAAGTTGGCAATCACAAGCAGGTAGACGCAATGCTTAAGTTCAGTATTTCAGGAAATGGCCTAAAAACAGCTGGATGGATTAATGTGGCATTTTCTAGGACCACTACTCATTTGAAGATGTTATTTTCAAATATAGACTGTGTTCTCAGAATCAGAGAGCACGATGTCCACAGCAATCATTTGCAAAAGAGGAACAGAACCTAGAAGCAAATGATTCTTTTATGTATCCTGTAGTGGTGGCCATCAGTTCATTTCAGCCCATGATAAAGTCTCTTACAAACAAGGCATCGTGTGTGTGTCCTCTCCTATTACTGACAGGGAATACTCAACAGCCAGTCCATTATCAGCTAGTAACATTCCAGGCTAACAACCTATAATAAACTTGATCCCAAGGATGCTGAATATCATGAAAGCAAAGTTAACCACAAACATTCCTCAGAAAGCTTTTTGTCTGAATTGAAATAAGATCTACAAGTTACCACTGCTATTACTGGTATTTAAGTGTCTAGAAGACTGGTATCAATATGTGAAAAATCATCATTAACTCTCAAAACTTCCCAGAAATCCTTATCCTTTCCAAATACACTAAACACCTTGCTTAAGGACAAACACATGACACATTGCAACAAAAGGACTAAAGAAATCAGTGAACTGCTGTGTCATTTCCTAACCTACCACACGGTATTTTCTCAACTCATAAGCCATAAAAATATAATAATTTTACCCCCAAAAAATTATATTAGATGGCATATCAGCTACCGTATTCAGGCAACACTGGTGAATATTAGGGAAAAAACAAAGAGTACAAAAATATCTGGAGCAGCTTCATGCAGTAATTTCTTTATAATCTCCCCAGTTTTAGCTACTTATATATCATCTTTAATTATCTGGGGTGTGTTCATCTATAGGTCATCACATATTGAACCCCTTTGATTTGCTTTTTCTGACACAGGTAATTAGCTCTCCAGAGGTTTGGAACTTCCTTCTCATTACTGCCCATATTTTTTGCCTCAGCTACTTGTTTCTACTGAAGCACTCAGTTGCCACTAATTTTATGCTAACCAGAGACTTCTCCCAGATAAGCTTTCAATGGATTTATGGGCAACTTGCTACATGCTGTGTCTTCAGATATTATGAATGTAGGCTTCCATGGAAGAGCTGCTTCTTTCATACCTGGACAACATCAAACAGAAGCTGCTAATCTGAGAGGATGTAGTGGACAAAGAGGGCAGTTTGCACTTCCTTGGTTTGAAGCCTTTGTGGCAAGTTACTCAGCTCTTTGTGAGACAAGACAGAGAAATACACAGCTAGAGGAGATGATACTTGGGCTAGAGAGGTGACAGATGCAGATGGAAAGGATGAGTGCCATACACAGAGCAGTAGTTAGTATCAGCTGAAAAAATGAAGGAAGAAAAGCTTGTAGACACAGCTAGGAAACTCTACATTCCAAACCAGAATAAACATCTGGTTTCAAGGACAGTAAATCAGCTTAGAGATCTGCTCTCAATTTCTACTTCTGTTCAGTATCAACAGCCAAGGGAGTAAGTCAGATGCCTTAATAAAGCAAATTCCCAAATGACAGCAAACACTATTCCAGCTATCTTTGCTGATTACACTGGGAAGAGAAGGCAGTCCAATCTCATAGGCACAGCTTTACAAATCCCAGGCCACCAGATAAATGCCAGTAGGCTGTGACAAAACACAGTAAAGCCAGAGACAGCACTGGCAGGACCTTTGAGCAAGCTTGCCAAGCAGAGGAGAATCTTTTTCAGAATCCTGGGTACCAAGGTAATGGTCTCCTCTGTCCAAACACAGGAAGTAGCAGCATGCCTGAGTCAGTATCTTACCACTGTCACAATCTTTTGTGTTAAAAAACCTTTATGTAGCATGCCCAGGACTAACACAAAGCACCAGTTCTCAATTTAATCTAATGCAAACTAATGTAATCTAATCCACTCAAGGATAACAGATTGAAAACTGATGTTCTGAGCTGTACAAAATACACTGCAGATAAAAAATACTGTTGCTTAATTGCTGGTTCTCTTGTTATCTAGTATCACTACAAAACTTTAAAGCACTGAGTCTCCATTTGTGATTTTCTGCCCACTGGAAACACACAGAACTATGACAAATAGCCAAAACTATATTCAGGAGCAAGATCTACAGTGTTTCCAATCAGGAGTTTGAGGGGTTAGGGTGCCAAGAGAGTGCATACGAAATTCAAAGGGACAAACACAATGTTTTTTCCTAAAAAATTCAGGATATACACTGTTGTACATGATGTTTAATGCTCAAGAGAGATAAAAGTTAAGAACGAATGCAGCTTACTTCAGGGAAAAAATACATAATTTAGAAACTAAAGATGTATAACACGTACCTAGCATAGAAAATGCTACACACGCTTCCAGTAATTTACCACAAAGAACAGAACACTTAAGGGTCTGAAAACATGGTTTAAGATAATAAATAATGGGCTAAAATACACACAGCATTGGGGGACACAACTCCTTATGTATTTCAGTGCAAGTTAGGCATCAAGTAGGTATGTGATAAGTCCCCCTCTAATTTAAAGGAAAATGTTAGCTATTTTAATTATAAGGCCATTCTAAATGAGCTATGAAGTACAGAAACAATCACTGGCAGAATAAAATAGTCATTACATGCTTTTTAGTCATAGGATTTGTTACAGTAATTCACAAAGCTCCCAGCAGTTTCATAACAAAGTAGTCACATCTGCAGTTTCACAAAAATGATCATGTCTGTGCCAATGTTTCATCTTAGGAATGTTTGCAGGCTCTGATTTCCATGTTTAGAAGAGGACTGAAACAAGCCAATTAGTTAAACCATTCCACCTCTCTGGCTTGCTATTCTCAAACTTAAGGAGCAAATGCTTCAGTCAGTGTAATGGAATGGTGGCAGTGATCTGTACTAGCAAGGGAGGCTCTGCTCCTAAAGGAGACAGCTACAGAGAAGCCCCAGGCTGGTAATATGCACTGTTACTGAGACTGAAAATGAGGGAACAGATGCTGTTGGAGTACCAAATGGAAGATGTTCTGGAAAAGAAAATAAACAAATCTAGCCATACTCAACAAGTCAAGGTACAGGAAGGAAGCAGCAAGTCTCTGTTCCTAAAACAGGCTCTGCAGAACCATCAGAAAAAGATTTGCTGCCTGATAAATAAAATGGATTCCCTTTCCAAGAATGTCTGGATGATGACAGGAAAAATATTAAGCATATTTACCTGTATTAAAAAACAAATAAACCCCCAAAAAAACAAACAGGCAACTGTGATTCAGTGAACTGACAGTAAATTCAGAAGTGGTATCATATACCCGAGGGAATGCTTCAAACAACATCTCTGGCAAAGCAAGTACTCTCGCAGAGAGGCTGAATCAAGATGCCTAGCTCGCTTCTAAGAGTCCTGACCTAAACAGCATGACTTAAATCTCGCAAGAGGGGAGAAAAATGAAACCTCAAGCCCATAAGGACTCTCATTGCCATTAACAGGCCTGCAACAGTCTGCCTGCCTTATTATTTTATGGGAGTATATGTCTATATTTTAAATATCCCAAATTTTCATTGAGTACAAGACAACAGTATAAGATGCAAAACTTCATTAATGATTGAGAAACACAGGGAACGCATCCAGGGAGATCCAGCTGCCTGCCTTTTGAGTAGACAGCTACTCAATAGCAGAATTATAAGTATAGGTCTCCAGAGAGGCTGTGTGGAAAAGATTCTGGTGCTTGTGTGTTGTCACCACAGCTGCATGTGACAACTGTCAACCTACAACCCATGGACTACATGTGACAACGCAATTTTCAAAGACCAGCTGGAATCAGTGAGCAGGTTCAATGGACTGTTCTGCTCCCCCACACTTTTCTCAACTACAAACTTCTCAATTCCTCCTCTCGCCATCCCCTTACCGTTCACTTACAACCTCATTCCACATATGTGAAGTAAAGCCGTGGTCCTGGCAAGCTGGTGAGAAGCAGGAATGGGGTTACAAAAAACAACCCTTCTTCAACACTGAAATTAGGTAAGTATCTGCCTACCCCTGCCCTCCCCACGCCCAAAAAAAGGCTAGTTACTCTTGGTTTAGCCCACCTCAGCTTTTTGAATACTGCCTTCCAAAAGGATCCAAAGCTTGTTATACTCCAATGGAGCTCTCCCTTTATCTCACATCCATGAAGTATTCAATTCCACCTAAAAAAAAGCCTGCAGTGCTGTTGGTTGCTAAAAATCTCCTGCCATTGAAGCAGTAGAAGAGAAAGAAGGTCGTAATTGGAATG
The DNA here is from genome assembly GCA_013400135.1 of Rhinoptilus africanus. Classification (NCBI taxonomy): domain Eukaryota; kingdom Metazoa; phylum Chordata; class Aves; order Charadriiformes; family Glareolidae; genus Rhinoptilus; species Rhinoptilus africanus. The sequence goes on from VXBO01001120.1 coordinate 926,140, forward strand.
ACCTGCTTTTACAGACTGCAAATCATCTATTATGAAAATAGTTATTATTTATAGCACCTGAGAGATACGGTTCAGAACAAACACCTTCACCATGCAAAATTCTGAGTGTTTTTCAGTAGTTTTGATTATTCAATATCTGAAAAAGCTCTCTGCACCTTTACAAAATGCCTTTTTTTATATTTATATTTATATAGCATTTATATTGCCTAACAAACTCTAAGATACCATTAGAAGCTTATAGGCTCATATCAATGGTGATACAAACAGAGTATCTTCTCCTACTGCATGGGAGTAGCAACTATCTGCAGGGAAAAACGAAATGTTTATGTCTCAGGATAGAAACCATAGGGATTGCTACTTTCTGGGGTGCAGAATTAGGGAAAAAATCAGATACAACTTCATTTTGAGAGTGAGGTATACATTTGCCCACATGAATTCATCTTCTGAATTCACCTAAGCCCCCCCTGCTAAGAGGTGAAATCAGCAGAGAATTAAACAATACATTAAACAATAATACAAGTAGTGTGCTGTAGTTTCAGTAAGGAAAGAAGGTATACATAAGCTTAATATTAAATACAAATGGTCCTGTAAGCTTTGATTGAGTCTTTAAGGATGTGAAAGTTTCAAGTTTCTGCATCTAAAAGTCAGAAACAATATAGGTAGGTAATGAAAAAAAAAATTACCTGACAGGAAGTATAGATGAAATAACTGAAAGTAATCAAAACACTCCAAATTATATCTCCTCAATAAAAACATTATTTTCTAAAAGATTTTAAATTTAAGTTCAATCACAATTTTCGAGTATGTTTTAACTCACAGGCCAACATGGAATTTGTTGTAATACTTCTTTTGACTCTCATTTGCAATGATTTCATAGGCTGATATGGTCCTACAGTGCAAATACTCCACTGACAAATAGTTGGAAGCTTGACAAGAGAAACATAACTTACAACTTGCGTATTACAAAGAAAACCTAAAATACTTACTGATTTTTACCAAAATTCTACAAATAATTTACCTTTTTTTTAAGGACTATTTCCTTCAAGCATCACCTTTGTTGCTTTGCATGGATCAACAGCCCCCACTGCCCCTGTCTGCTGTCTGACATTCATTTCAAACAATTTTATACTTTATTGACTTAAGTTTAGAGATTAGTTCTATTCTTACACAAATTTTCAATATCTAACTCATAATGACATATAATGCAAGTTATCTTTACTTGTACCCCTTGCATTTGAGCATAGGATATACATCTCCAGACACACAGAGAACTCACAGGATCTAAGGGAGATTGTGTTTTCTAGGTATAATTCTAATTTCAGTAAACATGCATTTCAAGAAGTAACAAACGTCAGAGTCTCTTCTCTGCTGCACTAGTAATACAAGATGCATCATTACCTGAATAAACAGCTACAACTGTAAATAGAAAGTATTCTGTTCACTAAACAGATACACAACAAACAAGGGAGTGGATATCTAAGAGAACATTTAAGCTTACTTTCTTACACTGGGTTTACAGATGAAAAAAGGTATTTTTACCAAAGCACGTGTACTTTGAAAATCTGTGCTTTTCTTACACTTCAATTAGTACTGCTATTATGCTCCTATTGTTGTTTTATTCTCCTTTAGGTTTATATGTGATTTCACCAACTTCTGCAATAGTAATTTAAATGTAAGTCTGTCTACACAGCATACCTACCAGAATAACCATTTTGAATATTTAGGCATATACATTTCCATGTTCATAGTCTGCTTTGTAAGAGGTCTACATCTATGGAAAATAAGCTTGATACACTAATATTATCAAATTTCCAGATGTAAATTAGCCTTGCATTTCCCAATGAAATACATCCACCTCCTGCATCTCTCAGGGTCACACAGAAATGAATGACAGGATTTGATCACTTCCTACTTATAAACAGAAACATACTGTGCAAGATTTCATTCTGCATTACTGTTTCTTACAAGGACTATGTAATGAAGGTGAAAGGAAATGGAAGCCAGAGATAAGATTCTTTCAATTTTTGAAATGGAAATATCTAAGTCCACTGGACTTGTTCATTAAACATCCACTAATATTGATCCCNTTTTTGCTTTTAATATCAGAGTTACAACTGTGTGATGTATTTCAGGCACAATGCGCAGTTAGCATCCTAGCCTCCTGACCTATAACCTGTTCCCTACTGACAGGGCCCTCTAGTGCAAAAAGCTTCAGTGATAAAAAAGACTTTGCAAGAGCATGGATATTGCTCATATGAAATATTTTGCATATTTAATGACATCAATGATTTCATTACCTCTGTCAACTACAGGTTCCAACCAGCCTCTGCACGTGAACCAACATCTTTGGAACACACAGCTTTCAAAACAGACACTCCTTTGAAACCAGTAGTTTTAGTCATACTGTAAAGCTTACACAATCCATTTTCTAGATTTCCTAGCAGTGGCAATGCTAGAAACAAAGTAGTTCAGAAACGATGGGTGTCAACTTGGGGTTCACCAAAGTAAATCAAATTACTTCCTCTAATGTAGAGAGATTCATTTCACACTCATCTAGAGAAAACCTAGTTGCTCCGTAGTTATATTAGTGTAACTGAACAGAAACAAACACATCTATAGAGGTCCTGAAAGCAGACTCTAGCCCACTACTAAGTTTCTTCAGTGCAATAACTTCTTGTGAAGTCAAGGACATCTAGTCCTCCTTAAGACTTACAATTTCAGACTAGACTATGGTGTCATCTTATGCTGTCAGTGTCTGCCAGGAACTCTGGAGTTCTATCCGCCATCAGCTTCTTTAAGGAACATTCTTATCTTGCACAAAACTGCTGTCTTCAGAGTCCTGGGTGCTCATCAGCACTTTTAATGAAACATGATCTGTGGACAAATCAGCAGTAGAACAATTCTAGTGATATATGAATTACATTTGACTGATTTAAAAAAGCAGTGTAATTAAGACTAGCAGCATCATAGCTTACGCAGTTTGATGAAGTGGTGTAGGCATACAGACATCAGTTTGGATAGTGACATGTTAGCTGTGTGTGTGCAGTGAGCAAAACTAGTGAGCAGGCTCTGCACACTGCAGCTATTAGTAGCTTTTCATTGGAGCATTCAAAATTCGTCTGAGCCTCTGGCACATCCAGAATTTACACACTGAATTTACATACAGAGGATTATAAAGATAGGCATCATCCTAAACAAATTTACGCATGCAAAAGATACTACATGCAGTTGTCACTCTGTCTAGCACTCACTGCTATTTGAACCCAGCACGACTTATTCAGTTCTTTCAGAAAAGATGGTCTAAGTGGCTTTATTATACTGCAGTGGTTGACAAGGCTAGTCTGAAGGTGTTCATCTGATGACATATAAGGGAGACCACAATCTCCCTGTAACTTAAGCCAGTTGCTTATATCTGAAGGGTGAGTTTGTGTTAAAAACAAGAGTTTCCGTTAACAGGTGCAGTTGTGTCCACAGGTCAGCATTGATATAAAAATGCAGAATGTTATATCTAGGTGAACGAAGCAGAATGAAACTACTTATGACAGGGAATCACAAAGAAAACAAGAGACAATTTTATTTAATTCTAGAGGTCCACCTCTTAAAAATACTAAATATTTCGTGCAGCTACCCTTGACTTTAAACTGGGGTCAGACTGTTAACCTACTACTACACCAGCTTCTTAGAAAAGGGATCCCTTCAAACAGGGATTTGAGCCCCACTGGAGTAAGTTGTGAAAGGCTGCTCCTGCCCCAAACAGGTTAGGAAGCAGGTTACATGCAGCAGATCACTAAGCAAGGAAGGGCTAAGAGGAAAAAAGGCACAAACTAAGAACATTCAGAACCACTTACTGTAATTCTAGCTGGTCACAAATCAGGAGTCTTACAATGCAGAAAATCGAATCTGACTTCTAACATGCAAATTATAACCATACTAGCTCTTAAAAATGTTGCTCAAAATCACAGGTCAATTTGGTTCCGTACCTTTAAGGGAAGGGTCTGAAAAAAGACAAAAAAGAATTACTGTGCCTGAGCTCCACAGTGAAATAAAAAATCCTGTCACCTTCCAGAGACATTAAAGACCCTTGCCTTTCTTGAATACCATGGTTCACTCGCTATGCAGTAGCACACATACATATAGGATACACACACTCTGCATCTCTTCTGGCCTTATTCTGCTAAGAAGATGCTTTGGTGCAAATCAGCTCTTCCGTTATTAACTTTCACTTGTGTGTTTTATTTGCCAGGAGTCTCAAATATCCTCTAAAGAAGAAACACTTTCTATCTGAAAACTAAAAATAAACTCTTTAAAGTGTCAGCTTAAACCAAGAACCCATTCCCTATCATAGGTTGAATCTTGGGTCCCATCAGTCACACTTTGCTGTGGTTCACACAGCATAAGAAGCAAACCAAAAAAGAGCTGTGACAGTAAAATTCTCAGTGATTTTTCTGACGATGGGATCCTGTCATGCACCGTTTTTAAAGTTACAATTTACAAAACCTCTTCTACAAAAGCCAACAGGGCTCCAGTCTCCACTGCCTCTTCTGCCTCTTGACCCAACATCTCACAGGACAGAGTAACCTAGTTAAGCAACTAACAACCAACAAAACACAGGAAAACTCCCTGACTTTTGGTGAGAGGTTTTTTTATGGAAAATTGCGAGGTAGAACCAAGGAATTCTTTAATGTAGTCTGTTAGGCAAATTTACTCATTTTACTCTAGAAACAAATTTCCTAATTTGAACGTTGACTTCACTCCCTTTGCTGAACAAACATAACTTCCCTATGTCCTCTGTTGACAAGTCCAAAACAGAGCTAAATGGTTGATCCTTTTAGGCAGAGGTAGAAAGTCAGAACAGAGTTTTGTAAATTTTTTTTTCCCCTCTCATGCTGCAAATCAGTGTAATTGCACCTGCTTCAGCAGCATCTGCCTTTCCAGATACTGAGAAAGCAGATACTGGAAAGCATCCTGCTACATAATGGAATTTTGAGATCCAGAAAACAAAATAAATGCTTGTAAATAATTTTTCTTCCCCTCCTCCCACCTTTTTTTTTTTTCCTTAAAGCATAAACTGCATAACAGAAATCAGCGCTTCCATTTCAAACCAGTTTAGGTACTTAAAAGCTGAATGTGTTTACTTGTTTTTCTGCTTTATACCTTATCAATATTAACATCAAAAGATGCATGCTATAATCATTCAGATTTGCATTATTATTGTGTATGCTACCATTTACCACACTAAACTGTTACTAAATTGATGGTCTTGCTATTTAAAGGCTCTTATTCTAGTTTTACATGCATGACATCCAGTTGGCAACTCTCTCTACAGTGGAGTAACAAACATATTTTAATGTTTAATCCTAAAACCACAATGATAATGTTAAATGAGAAGTAAAAAAAACAAAACCAAAAACCAACAACAAAATACTACAAAGAACAATGCCTATTCTATTATAACAAAATGAATTATACAAGCGAACATGATGTGCTTACGTTCCTGCACATACCTACTGAAAACTTTAGGACTCATTATATGCAAATGTAAAATAAGAGTTCTGGTGTCCATTTTATTCACATTCAAGTCAATAAGCTAAATTTTTTCTCAATGGGCGCATACTGAGCCCCTGACCAATCCTTAGCTTCAGATATACAACCCTAATTCACATTTATCAATGAAAACATTGGCAAAAGCTCTACATTCTGCTACTCCAATGGAACAAATTGGAAAACAACTGTGGGGCAAGCAGCGAGAAAATTTTTTACTTCAGATATTCCACACAGTAAAATCCAGCACTCTGCCATGTACCACACAACTTCTGCTGAAATCAACGTGAGCTCTGGGTCTACACAAGATTTGAACTTGATTCCTTAACTGTATAATTTATACAAGAAAAAACATTTATCTAAAACTGACCAAAAAAACACCGTGATCAAACCAAACCAATACAACACTCGAAATAAAAAGAGGGCCATGCAGCCATGTTTCTTTTGAATCAGTAATTTATTGCTCTAAGACAAGCACAGAATCTATCCTCAGCTGTAAATCTTTGCAAATCACACAGCAGCCAGTGGAGGTGGATCCAAACATCGTCAACTTTGTAAATAACGCTGTAATACAAAGGCTTAACCTGCTAGATTTGTTTTTCCTGCCCAAACATAACCTAAGAATCACAGTCTCACTAAAACAGAATTGCATAACAAGATAACCATATGTAAAGTTTGAAAAAATCCTCGTAATTGCAAATAGGCTCACAGGACAAGTATGAAGCCCCTCTTCTGTTCCACCCATAACGCCACCAAAATCCAGCTGCACCCAAGTCTCTAGCTTCCCAACACTTTATTACCTCCAATGCCGACTATCCCGCTCTCAGCACCGCCACCTAGCGGAGCGCGGCGGCGTACCCCGGGCTGCCTGTCACATCAGCTCAACGGCAGCAACATTCCCGGAAAGCATCGCAAAGCTGTTGCTGCTGCTAAAATTTCAGCTGCAGTCGGTAGTTAACTACCGACCACACCGGTTCGAAAGCCGCCTCCCTCAGATCCCCCAGTCCTTCCCAAGCGAGATCCGCTACGCGAACGCATCTGCGTCTGCTTCGCGTGCTCTTCGGCGGGGGGGAAACGGGGAAAATCCATATTTGCGAGCACCCAACCTTGTGCACGCCACCACCACGCCCCGAGCCCGGCGAGCGGCCGGCGGAGGGCGGGGG
>VXBO01001120.1:933573-979417 GCA_013400135.1 Rhinoptilus africanus
CCCCCCCCACCCGCTCCCCGTCTCTGCAAGATGCCCCTGGGAAGGGCTGCGAGGCTGGCAGCGACAACAGCCGCCCCCTCCCCCGGGAAAGCTGCTCTCTCTCCCTCCTTCTCTCTCGCTCGCCTGCTTTCCAGCGCGGCCGAATGACTGACAGGGAGCCTTCCAGCGGCCGCCCACGCTCGCTCCCGTTTCCCCTCGCTCGGAGAGGGAGATGGCGAAGGAGAAAGCATGAATGAAACAGCCAGGCTCGCCCGGCGAGGAGCCGGCCGCAGCCCCCGGGAGAGCCGGGAGGCGCCGCAGCGAGGCCCCGGGGGGCCCAGGTGGGCAGGACGGCGTGCCGCGGGCAGCTCTGCGGCGGGGCCGCCGCGCCCACAGCCTCCCCTGGGGGCTGCCGCTTCCTGGGCCGGGGGCACTTGGATTGCCAACGGCCCCCCCTCAGCCGTTCCTCTCAGAGGGGGCCAGAGGCCATTTTAAGACTACCTTTCCTTAGGGGTTTGTTCCGGGCATTCAGCCCCAAATTCCCAGCGCCCCCTCTGAAGGCTGGCTGGAGCATGTGTGTCCCTGTGGTTTAGCGCAAATGCTCTAGCTACTGTGGTTGACTCCGTGCTGAAGCCGATGAAGCGTGTGCCTCTCATCAGCTCACAAAGAAATTTTTCACTGTGAGGGTGGTGAGGCACTGGAACAGGTTGCCCAGGGAAGTTGTGGATGCCCCATCCCTGGAGGTGTTCAAGGCCAGGCTGGATGAGGCTTTGAGCAGCCTGGTCTAGTGGGAGGTGTCCCTGCCCATGGCAGGGGGGTTAGAATTAGATGATCTTTGAGGTTCCTTCCAACCTGAACTGGCAGGGGGGTTAGAATTAGATGATCTTTGAGGTTCCTTCCAACCTGAACCATTCTATGAATATATAAGTTTGGGTGAAAAGACTTGGGGCAAAAGGTGGAAGGTTGATGCCTTCTCAAACCAGAGCCATGACCTTAGATGTAGGCAATGTGGCTGATTCCTCATATCCTATAAACCCACCTTGCTCTACCAAAGGCAACCCATTTTATACTGACAAAAACCCAGTACCTGATACCTGAACTTAGGACTCTTGCCCAGAAGTAATAGGAGGGAGGAAAGAATCTCAAAGATTGCTTCAAGTCCACTTGGTTTTTCCAGTCATTACTCGATACTGTGGGGTAGCCTTGTAATTCTTTTGTTCCTCAGATCAGTTATCCCTAAAAAGGTTGTAGCTTGTTAAACGCATACTTCACAAGCTCTGGCTGGAGACCAGAGGTTTTCCAGTGCTTTGACATGAATAGTGTTGGGTTTGATTTGTGATGTTAGTTTTATTGGCCTAACTTACTGGAGAGTCAAAAGATTAAATGTTCAGGTGATGGGGGCCTACTAAGTCAGTGAAATTACCTCACTGTCCATTCACTGAAGGTCCGTAATTCCTCCAAGTTACTTAATATTTTATATATTTTCTTAGTTTTATTTACTGCAGTCCTTGTCTGGAAAACCCAATAGTATTTATCTATTTAAATATCTCCTGCAATTTAAATTGAACAGGGCATTTTCCCATTCTGAATATGCATAGCATGTTTTGTTATATCCTATTAGATAAAACATGCTGCACTTGAGACATATCTGCATTTGCAGTTACATAATAAACATGGAGTTTTGTCCCATAAATCTAGAATCAGATTCTGAGCTGTTTTAAATCAGTATGCCTCCATAAATTTAATGCCTGCAAGAAAATTTATATCAGCTAAAATTTTAGCCTCTGAATTTAAAAAGCTGCTTGGGATTCATACGATGAGAAGTGTCTCAGTAACTTTAATTTTTAAATCTTTCATTCCTGAAAATTGAGCGCACAAGAAAACATTGTCAAGTCTTTTGGTATAGAATAACAAATGAACGATTATAATTAAGGTGGGTCAGTGCAATTCTTTATGCATTTGTTTTATAAAGTTCTTATGTTCAACATGACTCACCTACAGTACATATCACTGCCACAGCGGTTGTAAACCTTCTTCTGAGTCAGAGAATGACTTTATGACCCAGAATTCTGGCAGTGAGTACTATCCTAGTGATTTTCCCAATTAAAAGAGAATTGCGAGTTGGTATCAGTGCAGGGTGAGTCAGAGTTTGATGTAAGAGGCAAAGCTGGACTCATCAGTTACTACTGGACTAGCTCAGTATGCTCTTCCCTTCCAAAAGTCAGTGGCATGAAAACCTGGAATGAGCCTGTGATGTGAACTTCTCTTAGAGGTCAGAAAGACTGCAGTGGACCAGGGAATTATCTCTCCTTGGTTCCAAGTGCTCCTTGCTACTGTACCATCCATCTGCTGCTCGTTGCTGTGGGGTGCACAGTAGCTTTGCAGGGTGATGGGGCCAGCAGCAGTAAATAGTTGGGAGGCAGCAAGGCTTCTCTGCTTTACTCTGAGAAAAATTTTGCTTTTTTGGGCTTAACAAATGCACAAGGTATGACATTAAAACCACATATGCTGCTGCGTGTGGTTCTCTGCATTTATTTTTTTTATTTGGATGAAACCCAGACCAAATCTGTCCTGATTTTGAGTAACAAAATTTGGGTACCCTGTACTCTGCCAACCGCTAGCTGCAGAGAACATGTTGGTATCAGTCAACCAGCCACTCTGTTAAAATAAGAGGCCAACAGTTAGGATTGTATATATGGCTGGGCCATGAAGGCACAATGAGCTTGAATTTTGGCTGGTTGCAGTCTGGCATTAGGGCTTGTCCTGGTGTTTGTCATCCTGCCAGTCAGGGTCTAGCAGGGTTAGGGCCTGGCTTGAGTCTGTGGAGGGCAGTGAGAGGGAATCGTTACTGGGGAAGGCAGAAACCACTGGGCTGCCACAATTAATAAGGGTTTAAGTGTGAGACTAGGGTGAGGTTAACATCAGACATGCATCTGAAAGTGAAAGTTAGAGATTCAGTGACCACTCAGCTGGATGTATTGCCAGCTATGCTAGGGACTTCAGTGTTACATCTGGCAGCCACTTTCTGCTAGGCAGGCAGAGGTTGCTGACTTAGGGTTACAGCTGGGATCAGAGTTGAAGTTTGGGTGAAACACAGCTGATGAGGCAAGTTTGAAGCAGCATTCAGAAAGTACTACCTAAATAATTTTGGGGCATCCACCAATATGGGTGTGGAGCAGAGGCTATAGCTGAAATTTGTGTTGAAGTTTGATCTTGCTGAGAGTAAAGCACTTATACTAAGTTGGGTCTGAGGCAGCTGTTGGAGCAGATAAAGGATCCTGGGTAAGGTTAAGGTAGGAATGGCCAGGAATTTGTAACATTTGAAGTTGGTACACTGCTGAATTTGTGTCATTGCTAATGCTCAGGAAGTCAGTAAAAAATCTAGTCCAGATGGTTTCTAAATGACTTTGGTTTTTATTTCCCTTTTGACCTTCCAACTGCTTGCAGCAGAAAGCAGTCAGGCCCTTGCAACATGCTTCTTTCAGTAAAATTCCTGTTAGTAGATAAAGGATGTGGGTTGAGACTGCTCTCTGGGACTGTCTTTGATATATATATTTATTTATTTAAACCTCAGCTTCATAAATGCAAATCCGCCTTCTGAAGGTAAAAAGTCGGTGAAGGTTTTAGTTTTATGACAAGATAGACACTTAGACAAGATGACCACTGGGGTCAAAATGTTACCTGGGGTGCTCTGTAGAGGCTGCTTCCTTTCCCGATGTTTCATCTGCAGCAAAACAGCTGACCTGCACTAGCAACCATGACTTACCACCATCCCATTTCTCCTTAGACGTAAGAGCAAGCCTTGTGGAATCACAGATATCATTGTGAGTAGTCTTTGTGGGTTTCTTGAGGATTTGTGGCTGAGACAGTAGAAGCAGCTTTCTGCATCAAAAGCCCTCTCCACACACCAAGGTGATGCCCTCAGAAGAACGATAAGCTATTTAGCTGTAGCTCTCACACACTTCTTGTTGCCATTTATTTGTTGAATGAGAGTCCTGTTGACAACATAGCAGATTAAACACAGTTCCCAGTAGACTTGCATCGTCTTGGGGGAAAGTAGCAGTTAAATGATGCAAGAGCTCTAGGCCTCACTCCTGAATGGCTCAGTTCTTTCAAATTAGCCAGACCCGCTGCATTTATCTCACCATGGGATGCAACCCTTTTTTTTTTTTTTCCTCCTCCCCCTCCCCCCCAACTTTGCAGTGTAAGGAAAGGATTAATCCTGCTTCTAGTGGGGAAGAGTCCAGTGGGATCTGACAGGCTTTTGTATTTCTTTTCTCTTTCTTTGTGACTTCAGCCTATGTCTTCTTTTGAACAGGACAGATCTCATGCAGAGATGGTGGAATAAAAGATCCAGAAGTCTAACTAGAGATGGCAGAGAGAGCTGATGAAGTCCATTGTACACTGATGGGAGAAACGTTTCCAGCCCAGCTCAGTAGTTCTGTGTCAGGTATGTGAGGTCATACAAAATGAACGTACACCCATTTCTTTAACCCTTCTCCAAACTGTATTAGAGTAAATTTACATTTGGCCTCAAAGTCAGGTCATATCTCCCGATCTCTTTTCTGTCCTGAGGTATGGCAAGGAAGAAACGATGGACATGGACTTACTCTGTCCAAGTATTCTTTGCTCAAACGACCAAGAGCCGGTCCTTCAGTAATGGAGGATTAGTTGGTGGTTTGGGTTTTTTTTTCTACAAAAGGTTATTCCAAAAATCCTGAACTATTGCATATATAATTATGTTTATTCTGACTTTGAACTATGCCCTGCTGTCTGTTGTATTTTTTGCAAGTTTACCTTTCATATAAAAAATATCTATAAATACATGTCCGTGGGACCAGACAGGATGCATCTAAGGATGCTAAGGGAGTGGTTTCTGTCAGTACAAAGCTGCTCTCACCTATCTTTGAAAGGTGGTGGCAACTTGGGGATGACCCTGGTGACCGGAGAAAGGCAAATGTGATGCCCACCTTCAAAACAGGCAAGAAGGAATATTTGTGTTACTGCAGGCTGGTTGGTCTCACCTCAGTCCCTGGACAGGTTATGAAGGAGATTTTCATGGAAGCAGTTTCTAGGCATGTGAAGGAGAAGATGGTGATTGGGAACATCCAGAATGGGCTTACCAAAGACAAACCATACCTAACCAGTCTAATTGTCTTGTGTGATGAAAAATTTAGTTCAGAGAACAAGAGGAAAGCAGTACATTAGTGAGGCTTTTGACTTAGTCACCTTGTAGGGGGATGTCCTCACCCTACGTGAGGGGACAGGCTACACCCTCATTTCATAGATGAAACCAAATTGGGGATGCAATTCAGAGGGATGTCAAGAAGCTGAGGAATGGGCTGACAGAAACCTCATGACATTCTGAGGTAAATGTGAAGTTTTGTTCTTTTGTGCAAAGTCTTGTATTTTTGTGCTGTACTTTTTGTATTGATGGAGTAATCCTCTGTGACAGTACAAGGTGGGCATGATCGGGCCACAGAGCAGCCTTGCAAGAAAGGATGTGGGAGTCCCAGAGTATGACAAGTTGAACCTAAATCAGCAGTGTGCCCTTGGAGCAATGAAGGCCAATAGCATACCGGTTATATTAGCAAAAGCATAGGCAGCAGCTGAGGGAAGCAATTTCTTCCCTCTGTGAGGTATTTGTCAGGCTGCATCTGAAGTCCTGAGTCTCCCAAGAGATTAACAAACTGGAGAGAGTCTAGTGGAGGGGTTCCAAAGACGGTTAGGAGCTGGAGCAAGCTGCTGCAAAGAGGGGTTGACAGTGCTGAGTTGTTTTTTTTTTTTAACCTGGAAGGTTAAAGGGAGGATTGTAGTGCTGTCTTCACTTGCCTAGCAGTGAGTAACAAAGACAGAATCACACTCTGCATGGCAAAAGAGCAGGAGGCAAGTGCTCTTAAGTTGTAGCAAGGGCTATATTCTGTCCAGGTAGGAAATTGTGATTACTTTCACAGTGAGCAGCATTAAAACTGTCACAGGCTGCCCAGAGAGATTGTGGTATCTCCATACATGGCAGTACTCATAACTCAGCTGGACAATGCTCTGAGCAACCTCATTTAACTGCCAAGTTGGTCTCGCTTTTAGTAGGAATTGGACCAGATGACCTCCAGAGGTCCCTTCCAACCTGAATTATTCTATGTTTTAGAGGGAATCTTTGCAGTTAGCCTTTGACTCTGACTGTATCCTGCTTTTCCAAGAAGGGAGTATAAGCTTAAGGCAATGAAGCAGGAAGAACTGTGTGAAACAGTGGTGTGAAAAAAACACAGGTAGTAGGTACTAAAAAGGGGCTACAATAGAAACTCTGTGTCCAGAAGATTTAGGAAGAGCCTATGCAATGGATTCTGGTTAGAGGAGGAAGGAAATGCATGTGAACCATTTGAAGGAACTGACTTGGGTTGGTGTGGAAACATTTTGTTAAACAGGCAGAATGCAGGAAGCTTTGTATGAAATGCTGCATTCTTAGTTGGCCCCTTTGTTATGTAGTACCCTCCGTATCCTCCCCTCTGACCACTTTTCTTGTATCTGTATGCATGATGTAAATCAAGATAGCTTTATTGAAGTGAACAGAGCCATGCCACATTTGTTTTGGTTAAATATGAAATTAAAATTAGAGGGTTGTTTTCATGCAGTAAACTTGGTAGGAGCATAAGGGAGAAACGCGACTTAAAATAGCATTTGGGAAATATATATAGCAAAATGAACAAACAATATGCAGTGAGTCATGTCCAGTGGTTCTTGCAATAAAAGAAAGAGGAGCTTCTCTGAAGAAACTAACTGGGAATAGCTTTTGTTTATCTGAAGCTGGAGCTACCCTCTGGGTACAGTGTTTTGGCAGTGCCTGTTAGCCATGTAGCTATGGGAAGTGCTGGCCCCAGGGAAGGGTAGCACATGGTTTTCACAGCAGTCAGACTCATGGTAATGGAGAATCTGAAATAATTTCTGAATTGCCAGCACTCAGGAGCACTCATAAAGACAAATCATGTGCAACTTGAGTCACAGTGTTGTCTTGAGTCTTGGTGCCTGCTTCAGCACTCTTGCCCTATGACAGGCTGGGTGTGACGCATCTCTGCACTTAGCTTGTACCCCCTGAAGCCAGTGTATCCCTTTGCGGGCAGAAAGCACTCTCTGGGCAGAGGTTATTGCAGGACTGGACGCCAGATAATCATGCATTGAGCTTGTACCCCCTGAAGCCAGTGTATCCCTTTGCGGGCAGAAAGCACTCTCTGGGCAGAGGTTATTGCAGGACTGGACGCCAGATAATCATGCATTGAGCTTGTACCCCCTGAAGCCAGTGTATCCCTTTGCGGGCAGAAAGCACTCTCTGGGCAGAGGTTATTGCAGGACTGGACGCCAGATAATCATGCATTGAGAGAGATTGCATAGATTAGCAAAGAAATCTAACACAGTTAAGTAAACATAATTTAAAATCTTGTTTGTCTGTCAAGCAAAGACCAAGAGCAGTGATTTTACATACGTCCAAAGGCTATACTGGTGTATGCCCTAGGGACATGACAAATGCAACTGTCTTAGGGGAATCTGCTACAACACAGTTATCTTCTTACTTGGCTGCTATGCAGACTTGTCTTATAAACTGGTAGCACTGCTGCCCTGAAGCAAAACTAACTGTGCTAAGTGGAAGGCAGCAGTGCAGGGCAGCTTTGCTTTTCCATCTTTGAAATCCAAGTGAAGCAGTATAGAATCAGCCATGCTGGATGGCAGCAGTTTGGCCATCTCTATTAAATATGAAACTCAACAGCACAGCAGAGAGAAGGGGCTCTGATGACACTATTTCAGCTTTGTTCTCATGGTAACCATTATGTCATCAGAATACCATGGTTACTATAATATTCCTTATATTTCAAATGTTAAAAAAGGCAGAAGGAGAAAAAAAAAAACTTTTCCCAAAGTTGAGAAAGAGATGTGTTTATTCAGAATTAAGTAGTCATAAGGAAGAATTAACCATCAGTTGTTAAATCTTCATGAAAAGCCATTTTGAAGCCATGAAGAACTGTTTTAATTAGTAATTGCTGTTTCTGCTGCTGTCCCTGTCACCATATGGTGCATGTCCTGGGGTTTCCCCTCTCAGCTTCTGTCACCAGCAGCTATTTTGATAAACGCTCACTGCAAAAGGCTAACGTGGTCAGGTTCAAAACTTCAGAAGCATAATTTCTACTTGAGATAAAAACCTCAATTTGTGTAAAAGTCAGGAAAAAAAATCCAAGTAAGACTGGTACTATAGGTTATCTCACTGTAGATGTTCAAGAAAAGCAAAAGAAGTCTTGGCTTGGATGCTTTCAAGATGCTGAAGCATATGGCTCAGAGGAAATCAGAATGGCAGCTTGCTATTCTTTGTTTGAGGACAAAAAGTATGCTGATGGCAGTGTGCTTTTAGAGGATCATGGCTGCAGACCTCTACAGCTACAGCATGAAAGATACCTTTGCTGAAGGAGAGACCATGTGCTCTGATACTATGAGAATGCACAATTTTGAAAATTGTCTGATAATGAGAAGTGGAAGAGCTTTAGACATTGTATGTATGAATATGAGAAGGAACAAAAATAAAATAGGCAATGCATATATTTTCAAATGTAGCTGGTGTTTGTGGGACCTTTGGTATTAGTAACTGCTCAACTTAAGATTGCTTAAGGAAATTGGTGGGCATTCTGCGCATTGTAAGTACCAGGTCCTGGGAGATAGTTCAAGACAGAATCCACAAACGCAGTGCATTTAAAATTTCAAATTCACTTTTGGAACTCTTGTGAGTTCAGGATTGCTCAGTTGGTGCAGGGCTCATTTTGAAATGGTAGAGAAAAAAGATTAAAAATATATTAGGTATTAAAATCTGATGGGGAAAATCTAAAATCAAAGTATTTTTATTAGCTTCTGTAATTGCTTGATCTTACCACCTGTCTTGTTCTTCCTCCATTTTCCCCTGATATTTGTTATCACTGATTGAAGTATCTTTTTCTAAATTGGGTAGTAAATTCCTAGGCCAGGATTGTAGTTTTCTACACCAACTCAACAGGGCTCAGGTGAGACTCTTACAAAAGTATAAAAATGCACAGGCTGGATTTTAGGTGCTAAAAGACATCCTTTTTTTTCAAACAGAAATGCAATCCATTGAGAAGTACAGTATCTCACATACATACATACATACATACTCACAGCCCATGCAAATTTGTTGTATTAGCCAACAGGAAAAAGGACTAATGGCAGCTCTGGAAACCTGACATAAAGAAATGAGTGAGATGTATATAGTTGACTCGAAAATATTGGCCTCTAATACATGTCAGTTTCTCAAAGCATTAAAGCACCCCAGTTATCCCTGGATTCATTTGACCTTTGCAGAATCCCTTCTATCCACCTCTAGTATCCAAAACATTGGCTCTGCATGCTTTTTGCATTATTGCTATTGCGTATTTTATGTACCAATACTCAAATCACAAAAGTTTTGTCAAAAACAACAGCAATCAGCAGCCAGATCTCCCTATACAGAAAAATACATAGTCTAGCTTCAGCTGCTATAATTTCAGGAGAACGAAGAGGGGCAAAAGCACAAATCTGAAAGGAAAGGCTGTCACTGTAGAGAATCTTGCCGCTTGACTATAAAAATTTCCATGCCAGCAAACAGCTAGAGGTGTTTCTAATAAATTTTCTCTCTCTCTAGATTAAACAATCAGCTGCCCTTTCTTAATGTTCACTGTAGCCTAGCTGATTTTGTACATCTGTTGTAGTCTTGCAAATATTAGTAAACAAGCATTTCACAGCAAGCATTGCTACTAAGCAGAATTCATCGACACTTGAGATGGCTGAAGTCTATATAGCTGGGTATGGCTAAAGATTTTTACCTGTTTATCTCTCTGATTTAATAGTTCTCTTGCTCCAGATTGAAGAAAATTAGTGTCAAAAAATCATCCTTGGGAACAGAAATACAAGCTACAGTAGCAAGAGACTGCATGTACATTTGGTCCAAGAGTCCAATAGAAAAATGTTTCACAGAAAGTCTCTTCTGACTTTGAATAGTCCTACCAAGGTCAGACATGTTTGAAAACATGGGATTTCAGATAATTCATTCAGAAAAGAATCATTTCAGTGATACTTCCTAAGCTTTCCCTGTGTCTGGGATCAATAAATATCCTTTGCTACTGAAGTTCATTACCAGTACAAGGACATGTATATGAATGTGTATATGATGTATATGAATAATGGTGGCCCCAAGGCATCACCGTATGGCAAGCCAAAATTCTAAACAGAGGAGTCAAAGTGATTAGGGCCTTATGATTAATGCCTTGAGCACAGTTAAGTTCTATATTATATTTCTAAGAGATTGCCACTACAGAAAATAAACTTTTTTGGTTTTAATAGTATCTTGATGTTGTCAAAAATGCCTTGAGTATATTGGAAAAAGACGAGATTTGTCTCTGGTTTAATTAGGTTTGAGGACATATAATCAGCTAAGAATTTTAACTTATATGTCACGGCAGGTAACGTAAAGACAAGATCTATATCCCTTTGCTGAAAATAACTTGATTAAGAAACCAAGGACCTGCATATTGTATGTAGTCATCAGAAGTTGGCATATGCTCTGCAAGACTGCTTTGTCTGGCACCTGAAGCTGTTTTCAAGCTTTTTCTTTGAATTCTTCTAGTTGGTATTCATTCCCAGTCTCGTTGTCACTTAGCATTACTGAACTGCCAGCAGCAGCAGCAGCGTCCTTTCTTTCAGCCTGTTGTGACAAAGCCTAGTTCATCAGGCAGTGCTCAAAAGTTACTCCGATTTCTGATGCATGGGAGCTTATGAATGAAGGTTCCCTATTTGAAAAATATTAATAATGAAGAATGACAGTTAAAAAAACTGAAAAGCAAAAGCCTATTTCAGGTGAAAGTTTTCTAGTGCAACTTTGGTATTTTTCTTGTGAAGCTACTCCTTTTGCAGTAAATGGAACTAAGTGTTTTTCTAGACTGCTATTTACAGAGCGTGTGTGGGAACCCATTGTTAATGTCATCAGTCGTCTTAATGCATATATGTATCTTTAATTTTTTTAGCCTGGTTTTGTCATTACACAAACCTTTTCTGCACAAATAACCACAATATAGCCTGAGTTTTGGTTGAAAAAAAATATGGAGAGTATAAACATACAATTTCAAGAATACTTGATTTGAGCCTTCTTTACTAAAACTAACCAGTTGGGAGTAACTGTCTTTGAAAAGCCTTATTGCTATTGCTTCACAGTAGTGTCTGCCATGTAATTGAGTACCTCTCTACATGCAAAATATGAATGCTGTTAAAGTTTCTATACTGCAAGAAACATAGGATTTTAATTTTCTGTAATAATAATTTGAGAAAGTAATAAGCAATTTCGGTTATTTAGTGCTTGAGCAATGTGCGGCAGTTGAAGTGTATAATACTCACGTAGGCGAAACTGACATAGGATCCATATGGCACTCCAGTATAAAATTCAACAAGAGAAACTGAAAGGTTATCAGACTTAAACTGGAGGATGAGCTTCATGTTAAGAAAAAAAATTACTTAACTGTGGTCAACTATTATATCGTTATATATAGTGAAATAACATCCATATCTGTACCTTGTGTCTATATCCCTACCCTGTTGCTGTATAATCTCAAAATGAAACAGGGGGTGGACTATCACAGGCCTTCAGAGGAGGAGGTAAGAAATCAACAGGTATTATTAAAGAAATCACGTACACTCACTCCAAGCCATACAGCTCTGACAGTTACTGGTCTTCACGTTTCCTGATATGGCTCATGACTGGGTGGGGTCAGGTAAAGAGTTTTCTAAGAAAAGTGGCTAAAGCCATAGCATTGAAGACGGTAAGAAGGTGGATTTTTTTTTTTCCCCACTCCTTTGTTTCATGTCCTCTTTATAAGCATTCAGTATAAGCCATATAGAGAGTATTCAGAGTGAAGTGGACTATTGCGCTGGTACTGAATGGCAATAGGCACATTTCATCTTTCCATCTATTTCTTATATAAAATAATATAATTAGAACAAAGCAATAAACAATCTTGAGAACTGTGAGTAGTGGTCATTAGAGCCTATTGCAAAGTGCTACTTTGTCAGGGAAATGGAGCCTGGTTAATTGAAAGTGGTCTGTTAAAAAATGTTTTCATTTTACCTGGCTAATGCCTGTCTGGTTGCTTGGTGCTTCAGGAGAAAAGGGAGAGATTCATTTCAGCACTGTACCTCTTAACTATTACTTGTTGAGAAAAGTTTCCCTTGGACTGGAGTTGTCAAAGGGACAAGCTGCAGATCTAGGAGACCATTTCTGGAGATATAGCTTGACTTCCCCATAGTGCTACCAAATCCCTGTGATGATTTAGACAAATAGCAATGGGTGCTTAATGGCTGAGTGTGCTCTCAGGCTTTACCAGAGAGGGAACCTGACTGGAAACCCCTCTATCATTCTTCAAGCTTGACTACCTTTTTTTTCCCACCACATAAATCAGGTTGTCAGGTAAAGAAGATAGCTGGAAAATAGCACCTGCCCAGATTACTCAGCCTGGAGCTGGGAGATTGCCGAAGTTTGCATGTGGAGCACAGAGAGGGGGAACGACCTTGAATCTTAATATCTCATCATATCATGCTTTTATCTGTGGAACAGTGATGAAGCTTTACCTCAGAAAAGTGTGGCATTGATTAGCTGTTGATGCCCTACAGGAACTGACCAGGAGAGAGGCATTGCCCTGAGTCAATACTTGTGATATGACGGAGTTCAAAGGCAGTGTCTGGCAGCACTTGATGCTGTTATGGCTAAACCATAGCTATATTTAAGAATCTAAATTCAAGTAAAAATAATTTTTTTCTCTTAGTCTGAGTCTTCAGGAACCAAAAGCCAGAAGGAGAATAAAAAGAGCCACAGTCATGATTTTAAATGTTTAGTGTTTTTTTCCCTGCCATTATCTTGGTTGCAGTGAAATATGAGACTAAAACTGAAGTATGACAAAAATATAACATCAGATGCGACTGTCATTGTATTAGCATTAGTTGGGCTAACTCTTCTTTAATTGAATTCTTTCAACCCTTCTAACTTCAGTAGGGTTCACAGAATCACAGAATGGTTTGGGTTGGAAGGGACCTTAAAGATCATTTAGTTTCAACCCCCTGCCATGGGCAGGGACATCTCCCACTAGACCAGGCTGCTCAAAGCCTCATCCAGCCTGGCCTTGAACATTTCCAGGGATGGGGCATCCACAACTTCCCTGGGCAACCTGTTCCAGTACCTCACCACCCTCACAGTAAAGAATTTCTTCCTGATATCCAAATCTAAATCTACTCTCTTTCAGTTTGAAGCGGTTACCTCTCATCCTATCACTACACTCTCTGATAAAGAGTCCCTCCCCATCCTTCCTGTTGACCCCCTTTAGGTACTTTAAGGCTGCTATAAGGTCTCCCTGGAGCCTTCTCCTCTCCAGGCTGAACAACCCCAGCTCTCTCAGCCTGTCCTCATACCACAGGTGCTCCAGCCCTCTGATCATCTTCATGGCCCTCTGCTGGACCCATTCCAACAGGTCCATATCCTTCTTGTGTTCAGGACTCCAGAGCTAAACCACTAAACCATAGAATCATAGTACTGTTCAGGTTGGAAAAGACCCTTGGGATCATCAAGTCCAACCATCAAACCCACTCTACAAAGTTCTCCCCATATCCCCCAACACCACATCTGAATCACTCAAACACATTCAGGGATGGTGACTCCTATCACCTCCCTGGGCAGCCTATTCCAGTGTCTGAACACTCTTTCTGTGAAGAATATTTTTCCAATGTCCAGTCTAAACCTACCCTGTTGCAGCTTGAAGCTGTTCCCTCTTGTTCTATCACTAATTACCCGTGAGAAGAGACCAGCACCAACCTCTCTACAATGTCTTTTCAAGTAATTGTAGAGTGATGAGGTCGCCCCTCAGCCTCCTCTTCCTCTAACTAAACAGTCACAGCTCCTTCAATCGCTCTTCATAAGATTTACTCTCCAGGCCCTTCACCAGCTTCGTTGCACTCCTCTGCACTTGCTCCAGCACCTCGATATCTCTCTTGTATTGGGGTGCCCAAAACTGGACACAATACTCAAGGTGTGGCCTCANTCAGGGCTGCTCTCAAGCCATTCTCTGCCCAACCTGTATTTGTGCCTGGGATTGCCATGACCCATGTGCAGGACCTTGCACTTGGCCTGGTTGAACTTCATGAGGATCGCACAGGCCCGCCTCTCAAGCCTGTCAAGGTCCCTCTGGATGGCATCCCTTCCCTCCAGCATGTCAACCGTGCCACACAGCTTGGTGTCATGAGCAAACTTGCTGAAGGTGCACTCAATCCCACTGTCCGTGTCACTGACAAAGATGTTAAACAACACTGGTCTCAGTACTGACCCCTGAGGAATACCACTCGTCACTGGTTTCCATGTGGACATTGAGCCATTGACTGCAACCCTTTGAGTGCAGCCGCCTAGCCAGTTCCTTATTCACCGTGTGGTCCATCCATCAAATTCGTGCTTTTCCAATTTAGGGACCAGGATGTTATGCAGGACAATGTCAAACGCTTTGCATAAGTCCAGGGAGATGACGTTGGTTGCTCTCCCCTTATCTACCAATGCTGTGGCAACATCATAGGCCAGCAAATTTTTCAGGCACGATTTGCCTTTGGTGAAACCATGTTGGCTATCGCCAATCACCTCCTTATTTTCCATGTGCCTTAACAGAGTTTACAGGAGGATCTGCTCCATGGTCTTGTGACAAACAGCAGCATTTACCCATGGATCCTCTAGTCCAGGTAAGGTGTTATAGCAGAAGCAGCAGGGAGGTATATGAGGGAGTCAACCGTAAATGGTGGGAATTCGATATCCTGAATCTGAATGTATGTGATTTAAAACAGTACCAAAAGGACAAGGTGACAGCACTTCTTAGGTATTGCAGTACGCTTGCATTGTGTTCTGCATGACCCAGATTGATCCTATTCTGACGGAACCTTTACAGATTTTCTTGCTTTTACATCCCCACAATTCCTGCTCTCCAGAGCTTAGGTCATGCTCTGGACCATCCAAGAGAGCTCTAGCAACAAGGTGATGAAGGGACTGGACATCTTTTTAATGAAGTTCCAGAGCTTCCATGCCTGTTTGGGCAATGGCTACCTGTGGATGCCAGAGTGTCACAAATGAAGGAAGGGTGGAGCACAACATCTGAGGAAGCAGGAGCTCCACTGTAGGCATTGTGCTGAAGTCCTGGATGAGGAGATTTCAGCTTCCAGCAAGATCAGTTCTCCGTGGAGTGGATGGTATATGAGGGAAGAAAATGACCTCACAGGCTGGAGACTCGTCTCATTTCTAGTTGGGACAGTCAAGATAGGGCATTGTGTGGTGAGGCTGAAGTACTATTTTGTGTATTAGTATCATTAAAGATTCAAATATTTCAGCAATCCTAGCTGAAAGAATAGGAAAATCCTTTCTAAAACTAAATAATGGGTCAAAACTATTAAGTAGTCGAGTGAGTTTCTTGATTCTTCAGACCTTACTTTACTTTGAACTTTTAAAATTTATTAAGATGGTATGGCTGTGGACAAAGCCTGTCTTACAGCCTCTTTAACCTCCTACCCCGAGGCCCTAACTTCAAAGGTGCTATTCTAGGCTTTTACTTGCATATATTTGACTTAGTATGTAAACCAAATATACTCTGAGGTCACACTTGTCCATGGCATAAGATAGGGCAATTCCTTTTGAAGCTGATGCAAGTTCTGAGTGCTTATATCCGTATCTTAAAAGGCCTAAAGCTTGATTTTTATCTTTACATGTTCTTCATGTGACTGGCTAGAGCTGTTTGAATTCATGTAGCTATTGGAACAGTTCAACAACTGGGAAACAAAAGAGTCTGAGTAAGTTTTTGCTTATTTGCTAAGGTATGAATTGAAAGCTCCCTTCCCGGTTTTCATTGTAAAGAGATGGCTGGGGGACTTGCCTGAAGCAGTACTGAGGCATGAAGAGATCCATATTTCAAAGTAATTTCCATCTAAGATCCATTTTGCTTGTTAAATTTACAGCATTTTAATCCATTCATTTACATATTAGTTCTCTGGACATTAACTCTTTTAAGACATGGAAGACCTGTTTATATTTATTGATGCAATGTCCCTGAGAGCAGGACAGCAACAAAAGGGTGACCTTCAGTTTCTATTTAATACAACCCAGGAATCAAGAAATCTAATATATCTCTTGTTGATTCAGAGTAGTGACACATAACACTAGTATATTGCATGCACACACAAAAGTAATACAAGAGATGCTCTTGTTTGCGTTATTACTCATTTCCTATTTCTAACTTAAGAAGGTGTTAGTAAGAGTGTTACACAAACTGTTAATACAGTTTTAACAGGAAGAAATGTAGTACAATGCATTGTAGGAGTATGGAGTGATAGAGTTTTCCTGTGTGGGTTGGAGAAACTATTTTTTTAAGTATTGGATTACACAGACTATATATGATTAGCCTAGTTGTTGCCAATTACAGGTGTTCTAACACCCACCTTCTCCTGCTGTATGGTTTTATCATGACTGGCATCATCATTTAATCATTACAGCAGTGGACAAAGAGTCAGATTTCCTGGCTCCAAAGAGTAATTTGGGTGATTTACTGGTTTTTTTGGTCCTTTGATCAGTCAGAGTTCAATCTCTTTATGCCTTCATCTTTCCATCTGAAAGCAGAAATAATCTCTAGGTTGATGTATTTGTGTTTAGGATTTTTTTCCCACTCTGACATAAAAGAGCAAATAAATGTAAGCATTTTGTCCCATGTGAAATTCTGGTATTTGAATATTTGTGTTTATGAGGAATTGGGGAAAACATGATAATATTGTTATGTTTTCCTTTCTATGGGTCGAAAAGGTGCAATAAATGCTGATTAGGAAATAGAGGCCTCAGATATTTCTGCAGTCCCAAAGTGAATTGTTCGTATTAGGTTTCCTGAACAGAAAAGGAACATTTTCGTTTGAATTCAGTTTGACTTGTCTCTGTGTCACCTAAATCATTTGAGATTGTCATGCCAACCCACTGGCTTTCTCTAAATTTCCTAGAGTCAGGTGAGTCCCAGGGCATACTGTGTTAGCTGTCCTACCTTGTGCCCGTTCGATATCAACTGGAGATCCCAGCTGGGAGCCAGGAGAGAAGAAGCACAAGGCAGCTGCACTGCAGTTCACATGAGGCATCACAGCAGCGGACACACGTGCAAATTAACATTGATGTGACTTGGAAGCATTACAGTTTGGCTCAACAACCTGAAGTTTATTGGTGAGAAGGAGCAAAAGCCAGGGGTTGTGGCATGAGAAGATTGAAGCCCTTTGTCCACCATGTTCATGCGAACGCTAGTGACATCAGGGTGGAATATGATAGAACATGTATCAGAACAAATGTAAGAACACAAAATATGAAAGAAAAGTGCTAACATGAGTTTGGAAACCTGGATGGGGTGAAATGGTTTTGCCTTGTGAGGGAAGGAATGGTGAACATAAAATTCTAGAAGCTTCCAATTCTGCGACAAGCTCTGATACAGACCCATGGCTTAAGTGTTTCATGATGCCTTAAGCTAGTCTATATTCTTACCAGGAGAATGCCTTCCAAAACCTGAATCAGTGACTTCAGCAAACTGTCTCCATCTTCCTAAGGGGGGTTGGTTATCAGTTGAGAGATGTTTATATAAGTCAAATAAGAGTAAATTCAGTGAACGTTTATGCTGTCCCAATATTTTCCAACACATCAAATGCAGAGACATTTCAAAAAGCTTGCTTAGAATACACAGAACCCACAGAAACCCATCTGTACCTTCTAGAAAATTAACATCTATGGGGAATATGGACTAGGACATGATTCTTGAAGAAAATAATAGCATATTTTCTTGCAGTACAAGGTTTAGTCTTTGGCTGCCAACTTAGCTGCAGAAAGGAAAAGAATTGCAACTGTAGTGGCTGGGATTTCACTGGGATGTATTTGAAAATGGCTTCTCAGTTCCTGTGTCGTGTCTGAGGAAGGCTGTAATTCTGTGTCCTGAGGCACTCTGAGCGTGCCCAGCTCTCAGCCACCCTGCCAGTGAGGTGTTCAGTTTGTTCTGCCTGCACCTAAATGTCACAGCTTCCTCTGAAAGCCACTTAAGGTACTTCAGGAATACTCTCCCAAGACACCTGTAACCTCCTGGAATAAAACAACCTCCAGTGAATGGCACTGAATGATTAGGAAAGCCTCAGAAGGAGAGGGAGGGAGGGAAGACATTTGTCAATGGTTTTGTGGGTTGTATTTTTTGTGGGTTGGTTTTTGGGTTTTTTTCCAGAGTGACATTAAAGTAATTGGTTGCATCCTGTGTTTGAATGCTGTCATACTGGATCAGAACAGAGACTATGAAGTTGCTCTATTGTATCCTGGGTACCTTTAGGAGCATGAGCAAGAGCAAGGACCAGGGAGAGATTTTTATACAGAGTTGCCAATGCTCATGACCAATCATGTGCAAATTGCTTGAGCTTTCCAGGTCAGAATTTCTGAGACCACTGAGTTCAGTGGCCAAGAAAAATTACTGCTAATTTTTTTATTTGCATCGATGAAGAGTATTCTGGATGTTCCGGGAACCTGCTCTGTGATGTCATACTGCTTGACCTGGGTACTTTTACCCCATCTCTGTGGAGAATTCCCCAATCTGTTAAGATTCAGTCCCAAATTAGGAATTGGCAAATTCTAGGGCTTTTGGAAACATGGCTGTTTCTTAATGTGTGTGGTTGGGGTTTTTTCACCCTGGAGGTCGGATAAGATTCTTATTCTTTCATATTACTCTCTCACTTTTGATGTAGGCTCTAAGCAAAGGATGCTGCTGTGTGTGTCTACTGGTTTTGTCTTTCTGTTACGCTGTGCTTTTGAATAATCATCAAGAGTGCCTAGGGCATAGGGTGGGCACCTTTCCCATCTGGTTTTATAAACATAAATAAATACTTAAAGAAAAGACAGCTGTGGCAGCTCCCCCTCTTCTCTGATAGATCTTTCTTCAAAGCTGTGGATCAAAAGAGCATTGCAAATATTCAGTGGCAGAGACCATGACTCTGAGGACTGGCACAGAGGAGTTACACGTGAACTTCTAAGCCTGCATAAGTAACCTTCCAAAATGCAGGTTGAGAAAATAATAAACACACTTATCTTGCCAGCAGGGAGAGAAAGTGCCTCCTGTCACTCAAAGCAACTCTCTAAGGCATTGCAGTCATGTATGGAAGCTGAAAGAGGCCTGTCTGAGGCCCACTGCCTTCAAAAATGTGACAGAAATTCAAGTCTGCTTTCACTGAGACAGTAGAAATGACACTGCAGAGACTCAAGAGATCTAAATTAAAATTCCAGCTCTGACACAGACTTTTGAAAGTATGAGCAAATTGCCACGTGCCTCAGTGCCTACTCATAAAAAAAAAAAAAATTTCTTCTCTCTGACTTTGTTTTATATCAGACTGATGTAATTTCTCACTAAATAGATGCATTTAAACCCCATCCCTCTAAGGGCAGCTAAGCAATAAAAGTAGAAGTAGAAATAGTAGCAAGTAGGTAAATAAGTGATTTCTAACACCTTGGAATTAATGTGGGATGTCCTGTTGCTGATTTTATTACTAAATACGTAAGATTTATCTGTTTTTGAAGACAGGTGAGTTTTTATTGAAAGGTATATATCTTACCCAAGAGAAAAGCAAGTAAATAGATTTAACTGTAGACAACTCTTTACTTCGTATAAAACCAATGAAGCCAGTGAGAATTTTATAACTCCATATGCTCTCCACACAGCTCATCCACTATTCTATCTTTAAGCCTAATGGAAGATTGGTAAGGAAAATGATCAAAACGTTTTTCTTTCCATAGCTCATTCCAGCATGACTTTGGATGTCAAAGGTTGATGGCAACAAGATGGCTGCTGTCCTGAAACCACGTCTCTGGTTGGTAAGACAGTGGTTAATGTTAACTTTGTTTCCTTAAACTTGTTTTCTAAAACTGGCATTTTACAGTAGAGAGTATGTCTCCTTCCCAACAAATACTCGTCACTGATTTGGACTTAACAAGCCTGATTTTTCACTGTGTGGCTATCCATCTGCAAAGAACATTTCTTAAAAAACAGTAAACTGGTTAGGCATGATTTTGCAATGACATAAATAAATGTGTGAGGCAGTACAGGACAACAAAATAACCAAACCGGTGTTTTAAATGTAAAATCACACACTTGAGAAAAGAATTGTCGTTTCTTAGGCTGAACTACTGATGAAAGTGAAGGGCAAAGCAAACTGCAGTAACTCCGCAGCTCTATAGATGTCACCAGCCTTTCACTCCAGCCTTCCCCAGCCGTGTTCTCGTTGCTACCTATCTCCCTCCAGACTGGTTTTTTTTTTCCCTTGTAGCCCCAAAGGGACTGTTATTTGGATGATGAAATACTGCATAGTACCAATTAGGACCTGCCAGCAGTGAGCTGTGCCTGGACAGGAGATACTAAGGTGGAAAATGTAAATGGTAACACAGTACTTTCTCAATTACATCTTAAGCAAACATACTTACTTACCAGGACTCAGAGAACAGTGTGAACTTCTTTTAAGATATTGCCAGCTAAATCATTATGGCATTTCCTGAGCTTTGTTTAAAATGATTTATGGAGGTTATTTGCAACATTTCACCTTCTCCTGGAATTCTCACATAAAAATACAAACCACATAATTTCCGTTCACATAACACCCACAGCAGGCATGCACTGTTCTCTTGGAGCTGGGAACTTGTCTGCAAAATGTGAAGGGCAGTTCCAACAAGAAAAAAATAACCGCACCAGTACAGAAGGAAAATGACCCCCTTACATCCTCCCAGAGGATGACCAGCTTCACTTAAGGAGCAAAAGGTATGAAGATAGGGCAAAGAGGGAGGGGAATGCAGAACAAGGAGATGGGCTTGCTTGTTGAGGTGAGTTTTTTGGAGCATAATGCATTGTCTTTAGTTACCAAGTCAACTTTTTCTAGAGCCACATCCCAGAGATTTCAGGTTTGATTCTCAAGTGGACCAGCACTTGATTCCCAAGTGGAGCACTGGAGAGGATGGCTATGCATTGGCTGTGTCACTGTCTCACCACATGTACCTCTGTTTCGTGGTACTGGGGGTCTATTGCTTCCTGTAATCAGACCGCTGCTTAGGGCTCAGAGCACAACTGATCTCTGTAACATCAATGGGAAAAAGCTGTACCTGATTGCTGTTGTGTTCCCGGGAAGAAGCAGATAGATGGAGGTCAGGTTTGTGCTATGGTATTTGGCTAGAGCGGTTGCCAGCTAGAGGCGCGGGGAGGAGGGGAGGAAGGCACCCTGATGTAGCAGTGCTTTCAGAGAAACTCTGTTAGTCATTGTATGACAAGTATCTGCAAGGGGCTTTGCCAGCATAGCTAGAGCTTGGCCATGACTCCTAGAGGCAAGCCCTGGCCAAACAGACTGTGCTCAGAAAACGTACACTCATCAGTCCCAGGGAAGTGTTTCAATACTGGCTTCATTTGATGCCTACTCGAGATTTATTTTCGAGACTGCCCCAAATAGTGGTACTTTCCCAGCTTGAAGTTTAAATAAGTTGCAGACAGCAGGATGGAGAGACCAGAGATTGAGGTCAGGAGAGGGGCAGGTAGGCCATGGCAGGGGGGGCAGTAAGGTCTGACTGCTGAGATCCGCAGGCCAGTGGCTTGTCCATGAGATCACACAGTTGGCTAGCCCATAGCAGTGCATCTGGGGGTATACAGAGCAGGGCAGTGCTTTTCTTTTGGATTTTGATCCAAATTCTTAGAGTAGTGTGGAGAAAAACAATGCATGCTTTCTTCAGGATTTCCATTTTTTAAACTTACAGCTTAAAATATATTTTAAAACTTTGTTAGTAAATAATCCTCAAAAATTTGAAAATACATATTAGCCCAGCCATTGATGATGCTGTAGGCACTCCACTGTTAATAAGTGGTGTTTTTCATGTCATGTTTCACCTTTGGATGGAGGACCATACCTTAATTTGATATAGCAGGGTATATTTCAGTGCAAGCCTGCTAATGTCAGTGCTATTGCTATGGATTTATATTGGTGTAATAGGACATAGAATTTGTCCATAAAAGAGGGACAGTGAAAAATGAACATATACTGTAATTCCCCGAGTGGTAGATTTTCATATTATCTATGTTCATTCAGGATTTGAATCTTGGAGATTGAATTAATTTCAGATCTCCTACCACCTGACCCAAAACAAAAACCAGACAGCTGTGTTTGTTGCTGCTTGGTAATATAATTTTCCAGGAAAACACAGCTTAAGATCAGCTCTACTGAAATAGCTGGCCGTTGTTTGTGCTTTACAAAGTGCCCCACTGGTTAAAAGGAGAACAAGTATCTGCCTACCACATGGAATTTACCATTTAACTTTGGTTTAGTACAAGAGTGTGTCAAAAATTTTTTTGAAAAAATGTTTTAAAATCCTCCTCGATGAAAAGGAGATGAAAAACTAGAAGAGTACTGTGAGGAAGTGCTTAGTTTGGGTTTATGGTTTGATGCAAAACAAAACACACTGTTCAAGAAAAAGGCAACCACCTAAGAGACTGCAAATGTGTGGGCACGATTAGAAATTACGGGAACAGAAGAGTCCGGTTTCTGCAGCACTGTGTAAAATAGGGACCAAAGAAATAGGCTCATTCACCATATTGATTGTGATACATTACTTAAACCCTGAAAGACATCTATTATGTAGATTTATGTCTGATCTCAAAATCTGAAAAAGCACTAACACTTTGGGACCCAAAGCTGAGGTTTTGGAAGAAGTCAGCTTTACCTGAGCACTATTAGTGATAGGCTGGGCCCTGTTGGCAGCGAGGAGCTTTTTTGGCCTGCATTGCAATCAGCCCTTTTCAGATTCAGGCTTTTCTGCCTGGAAGGAGCAAAGAAGTTGTCTTGTATGCTGAGCTCTGAAGGTGGAAGGCATTGAAACCAAATAGTTTAATGGTTTTTACACAGAGAGTAGAATGGCAGGGTGTCTGAGAATGGACCTTGTTGATGGACAGCCACAACAGCTAGTTTGCTGGGTTCTCTTTCATACAGTCCAGTGAGGTCTCTCGGGACTGTTCTGGACTACTGCTTTCTGAACAGGATAGTTCCTTTTTTGTGTGCAGTGATGCCCAGAGATGGAGATGGGCACATACGTGTACAGGAAATCCACAAATTATTCATACCTATCTACATATTTAAACAGCAGAAGAAAATAAGCTTTTTCATCTTCTTTATCTCAAGAAGCAAAGTTCTGGTCTTTTCTTTTTATGCAACTTACTAATAAGCAGACAAAAAGACTTATATACTTCTGTAATGTGTAAAGTATGTGATTGAAAAAGGAAGCATTATTTCAATTAGTTACACCAATTTTGAATTATAACACAGTTTTAATTGAAGTAAAGGGAGATCCACATGAATATCCACTGAGTTAATCAAGATGAGATGCATTGCAATGAATACAGAATGAATAATAATGAAACACCAAGAATGAAATGTCACCATTTAGAGATATATCTTAGCTCTTCCACATAGTAGACTATGAGAATTAATTGAATGAATACAAAACTTTATGGCTGGTGGCATGTTCATTGTTGCTTAAAAGGAATGAAAGCGTAGGCACAACCTAGCCCATTTATCAAAAGCTGATTCATCTAGAACTTGTTACAAAACTCAGCTGATGAAGTTTTCCAGATCAGTTTCGCCAGTTGCCAGTTACAGTAGCATAGATCCATCTTTATTGGATAATCTTGTACCACAGTTCATTAGTGGTAAATGTGAGTGTCTGAGGACACATAGGCAAACATTTACAAACTATATTAGTTGTTTGGAGAGAAATTTATGTCTTTTTGATGAGAATTCATTTTAAACTACTGCACAGGCTTTGCCATCTGGAAGAGATTATGTGCATATATATCTTTGATATGACTATTATTTATTTTAAGCTTCCCAGGTCATACTTTGTTGCAGAGAAGCAGATTCTACCTGAATGATTTGTGTCCACCTCTTGCAAGTTGGCTGGAATCTTAAGTGTGATTAACCAGCAGAAATGCAATAGTAACACCAAAGTGTTGGGGGTCACAGATTTTGCCTGTAGATTAGGCTTGATCTTACTTATCCAAAATCACAACGCAGAGCAAAGGTACTCATTCCAAAAAGGAAATTAATTTGCTTACATTATAACCAGTTTAGATGAGCTAATGTGAATTTCAAATGGTGTGATTATACCAGCAGATGAGTTATGAAAAAAATGAACTTTGAATCCTGCATTGCAAGTATTTACACCAGAAGCTTGGTTCATGCACTCACTTGAGAAACAATAATGCAGGGCCCAGTTCTCCCTTCGTTTGTTCTGACTGTTACAGGTTAATAAAATTAAAAGCCAGATTGAATAGTGTGTTCTCTAATGACAGACCAGAGACTGCTATCCTTGCAGTGAGTTTTGTGTATCTCACTAAAACGTAGCCTGCACAAAGCAGGCATCCAGTTTGGGATCAGAAGATGAAGAATCTGCTGCTTCCCCTGCTAGTCTGTTCCAATGGTTAGTCACTCTCACTATTAAAAATGTGTTACTTATTTCCCATCTGGCATCCAGATATGGGAATGTATGTCAGAATAGCTCCACTGACTTGAATGTGCTACTCCTGATTAGAGGAGAAACAGGCCTGAAGTCTGTTTGCTCCTGATACTGAATTGGAGAGCCTGTTAGTGCTACAGGTCTGAGCACTTGGTGCCAGATATTCTGGTCAGCAAGCTGGGGTGTTCATTACTGTCTTATTACTTTCTTGTGTTTGTTCCACTAAGTGAACATTTGATCACTGAGTCAGCCCTTACATGTCTCTTCTACCCACTCCTTTTTTCCCCTTCTCCCCCAGTGGAGAACCGCTGCAAAGTGCAGTGATGCACAGTGTCTGCCATTTCCATGAGCAGGACAGGAGTTCATTCTGCCTGTTCACAAGTTATTCCTACTCTGAAATGCACATGCACGTGCATACACAAAAACATGAGCAAACCCACCCAGAATCTGTCTCAAAAACTCCTGCTGAAAGCTGTCAGTTATCCCACACTGAGGTAACTTTCCTTTTAGTATTTTAAAGGTCAAATCTGTCCTGTTACAGGGGATCAGAAAACCAGTGCACGTCAGGTCAGGCAGTTGCTAGAGAGTGGTAAAATTTTCATTTTGGATCAATAATGATATACGAAAATGTCTAAATAATAATTTTAACACTTCTACTACAACATAGTTTTGTGATATCACTGCTAATCTTGTAATTACATCGCCACCTGGTGCCTGATAGCATCATGTACCAAGCTGCAGAAAATTCAGTGTTTCTATGACGATTTCTGTAGCAAATAATGTGGGCTTGATGTAAAATACCAGGCTTGAAAGGTTTTCTTCTCAGAGGGGCAGGATGGCACGGTTGATACCAAAATACTGGAGCCTCGGTGTATGTATTTTGGAATGTTGCCATAGTCCTCACTGCCGTTTGTAAACCCAGTATAACCCTGTAGTTTACTGCTGTGGTGGCTCTCCTGGGGGACACTGAGGAGATGGCTGCATCCCCTGTTAGCACGGTGCAGTACAACATTTCACTGCAGATTAGTGCGTTGACCGTACCTCTTCACCCTCTTCATACCAGTGTCTGAGAAAATTCCTGATTTTTCAATGCTCTTCAAATCCATGGTGTTGGAGGGAAACTGAATCACTAATGAAGAGCCAGATTCTGTTTCCCTTAAAGTGAATTTGTTGTTGATCGTGAGAGAAGTCCCACAAGGTTACAGAGCTAGGATTTACCCTTTGCTATTCTGCACATACAATGAAGACTGTAGTAGAGAACTGTCACTCTCTAGATATGCTGGACAAATCACACCTACAGACCTGTTTTTATTCTATAATTTGATTTTATGGTTTAGGATCCTCCCTGTAGGCTCAATACAGAGAAGACTCCATTTCCATGCCCTAATATGCTGTAAAGCCTGCATCCACACCAACTTGGCTGAAGGGGTCTGTGCTGCTGTGACAAGCAGCTCTGTTGCCTCTGAGTCAAAAGAGTCCTGGAACAGCCTCATCCTCACATCCTCTCTGCACATTGTCATGAAGAGAATACTTTTGGACAACACCCGGACACCATCCCATGCTGTGCTGTGCTACAGACAGTTTCACAACTGTCGTACTGTGCAGAAGGGAACCGGGAACTTGGCCATTTCCTAAGCTCCTTACACTGTGCTGTGGTTTTCAAGAGCTTTTGTGTCCTGGGCCAAGCAGAGGTGCCATCTCACCCTTCCTCCCTAAAATGCGTGCTTCAGGCAAGAGAAGTGTCCCCCTGTGTCTTGCTTCCTGCTGCCACCACCAGAAGCATGGATAGCATCAAGCTATAAGATGTCACAAGAGGGATGAGCAGGGCAATGGGGTTGGTTGCTAGCAGCAGGGAAAGGTGGGGCAGCTAGGAAGCCTGGAAGAAAAAGGAAGTACTAGAGCCCTATAACTTTTTCGATTGGGCTTTCTCCTGCCAGAGAAGAATGAGTCAAATCGAAATTTAGAAGGAAGAAGGCTGATCAGAGCAGTGGAGGCTGAAGTGGAGGGATTAACTTGGGGCAGATGGCAAGTTCAGTGCTCCGGGGTCACCTCAGAGAGGATCTGCTCCTGGAAACAGTGCTAGGTTCTTCACATCATTCCCCTTTCCCTCACGGTGTATGCCATGGGTAAGGGGAGTAGCACCATCTACCCCCACCAAGACTTTTTCAGGATCTCTTGCCTGACTGTTGTACCAGCCACGGTCTGCCATGGATGCAGGCAGACCTTACTTCCAGATGCTGGTTGCCATGTTCACAGAGATTTCTCCTCTCTTCCCATTCCCCAACATACTCCAGGTAGAGGAACTGCACTCCTGGGTCTTCTTATGCTGGATCCTGCAGGCGCACTCTTACCTACATAGGTGGCCTCCTCCAAATATTAAGCTGAGGATGGGAGTCATCCTTGGACTCACCTCTGATCATTTCTTTATGCTTTATCCTAAGTAGGGGTCAGTGCTCAGCACTTCCTTGTTTCCTGCAGCCTTCATTCCTCAGAACTCCATAAGCAACTCTGTCCCACCTCACAGGGGCTGTGTTTAACCTGGAGTACATCTCCAGCCAGTTAGGGCACTAAGTAAGAACCAGTGGCGCTATCTGGTCCCCAGACCTGAATTTCGTAAGTACTAAGTACTTGCAGATTTAACTTTTGTTTGGAGCTGCTATGGTTCAGGAGTTTGGCCACCAGTCTGACAATGAATAACCAGCACATCCAGCCAAACCTGAGCTTGCATTCATCAGCCAAATGAAGGGAAATAGGCGTATTGACACCAGATGAAAATCTGGCCCTAAAATACCGGTAAGGCAAAGAATGGAAAACACGGAAGGCTTTCATAGATATTCTGTTTAATGTTTTGTAAACTTTCCTGCTATGTTGCTAGGGGGATTTTAATACATCAACACATTTAAAATAGATCTCAGTGAGATGTTTGAAATTGGAACCAATTCTCCCCTGGTCCTGAGCTTCCTTATTGTTCCTGTCACCATTTCAGCTCTCTCCCGTCTGGAAAAGACCCTCTTGCTGATCCACTTCCTGCCCCTGTAGCTGTACTAGGAACTGCACAAGGAACCCTTGTTTTACTACACTTCAGATGCTGACATTGCATTTTTCAGCTAGCCAGGCTTCATCTGGAGAGTATAGTTCTTGCATTTCCTGATGTGAGTCAGTTGTGAGGAAAGTGTTTAACCTTTTTGTCAAAGGTTAAACATATAAAAGGGGAATGTGAAGCCTTGTATTCCTGTTGTTGCCACATTAAAGAGAGCAGCTTTCATGGCTGAGCTAAATCTAACTTTTCTGGGGAATATTTCTTTCCGTATCCAATTCAAAGCTGCAGTTTACTGCACTTGTTAAGGGAAGTGTATGTTTGAAAAGGGCTATATGACAAGGGTCATTCATTGACTGTTTCCATTCTTTTTTTCTTCTTAATAGTCCTCTCTGCTTCTGTCAATGGATTCAAAGACTTGGACAGGCATTTTTACTAAGTGAGCCAATTAGAATTTTTAAAAATGGCTCATTTCTATAAAATATAAAGAACTTCAGAGGAAAATAAATAGCAAGATTGTTTTGCTTGAAAGCAAAAGAATTTGTCCCTACCTGTTCTTACTGACACCATATTATGTTAATCCATGTTTCTCCACTGCTTGGCTGAGTATACTGTTTTCTTATCTAGAATTACCAAGATTGATGACTTAGCTATGTTACCAACAATCACATGCCTCTTCACACTGACTAAATACTTAATGGCATACTCTTGTCATGATCCAGATGACTCTGCCAGAGAGCTCATTCCAGTTCTACTCTTTGTGTTGGCTGCTTCTTTCCTTTGTGAAGCATAGGAACACACCTGTTTTTGTTTAGAGACAGTTCCACAGGTGACCTGCTGGTTATTCTGCACCAATTGCACCACTGATAGTTTGTTGATGCTTATCCTTATGGCTGGGTCTGAAATATCCAATTGTAATCAATCAGCAATGGTTATCCAATGAGTCTGTGTGAGAGCCAGGAACAGTCTACAGTAACCACTAACTGCAGGTTTGCTCTTGAATCTCTGTTGCTTAAGAACTCCATTCTAGCAGATAATTAGTTTGTTCTTGCCTGGTCTGGGTTCTTCTGCAGCTCTCTAAGATTGTGTCATAAGCAGACAGCTCCACAAAACAGTTTTTCCAGGCTGGAAAGATATAGTCTTGAAAGGGAAAAGAGGATAAACAAAAGATAAAGAATAAAAAAAAAATTAGAAACGTCATTCCCAAGGGAGTGTTCCTGACAATCTGTTAACTTTTCATTGGCGTGTTTGTAACCACTTCCAAAAAAATGTCACAAACTCTTAGCAGACCAGCTTGAACCTCTGCTTATGAATTGAAGGAAATTTGTTCTAAAGAAAATACATCACATGAAGTTAACCCACAATACTGGATCAGCCAAGAACAACACCACGGAACAGGAATTCCTTCAATTTAACAATACCATAATCTCATTGCAGGCTGAGCAGTAACATTAGAAACTTCACATATAACACCTTCCCTTACAGTTGAAATTTGGCAGTGGCGACTTTAGAAAAAAGATATCCTAAAACCAGCCTTAATCTTCAGCCTGGATGAATTTGTTTGATTAAGAGGATTTATGAGTTAACCACTTACAAAGTCAAATCAATGTATTGTTAAGAACCCTATGTTTTATTCCAGGCATAGAAGTAATGTGTGATGCAAAATACACTGCAGAATAGTTCAAAGCTGACACTAAGAGTCGTGCATTGCATAAACTGTGGAGGAGTGCTGATTTTCCAACACTCCTATTATGTGCTTCAGTCACTCTAGTTCTGTCTCCTTCTGCAAGGCAAACTCGATCTGACTATGCTTTCCTTAATTACATCACTTTCATTGAAAGGACAAAAGTAACCACTGTGACTCATACTGTCAAAAACCTAGGCATCACCTTCCGTAGTTCTTCATTTACATTATAATTAAGTGCCTTTTGGTCCAAAACCTTATTCCTTGCAAAGCTAGGGTAAAAGAGCTCTGTGTGAAGACCTCCTGGGCTCAGGAATTGATGTGATATGTTATTGCTAACATAGCATAGAGCAGCTGCATGGTCATCCACTGCAGCTCCTGGCCTGCAGTTGTAGCTTTGACCTCCTCTGTGTTCCTGTATGGAGCAGACCTGTGTGTGAATCAGTAGGACAAACAGAGACGTGTCTCCTTGGGCACCCAACAGCTCTCGCTGTTTGCCCACTACAGAAAGAATTGCTGCACCAATATGTGCAATTCCTGCACATTGCTTCTCTGGACCTTCTGCATCTCCCGGACTCTGAGGCTCCAATATACCAGTAATCCAGGCATATACTTGGACTGACATTTGTTCTATCTAACTGAATGCCTGAGTTAGGACTGCAGTAACAGCAGGGTCTGTAGGTTAATGGTTCAAGATGTCATGAAAATCTTCTACAACATAGATTCTGTGATACTGGCAGGTCTTTTGGGCAATAGCAGGAACAGACTTTATTTGAGCAGGCATCTTTTCTCCCTCTCTTCCTCCCTGCTCAGATTTCTCCACTGCCCAACCAGGTCCTGAGATATCGGACAAAAAAAAAGGCAAACAAGAAAACTAAAAAGGGACTAAAAAGGGTTCCAAAGGCATTTTTCTTTTGTAAATCTCAGATTTGTAGAAACTAGCTCAGGCATGCTGAAGGTAGAAGGTTGCTTTTGAATGACAATAAGTTGGGGTTTATATTTGTGAAGGGAGAAAAGGATGGCAAAACCCAAGATGTTATTTCCTCTAGGACCGGAGGCTTCACAGAGAGAGAAGCCTGTGTGAAACAAAGTGATTACTTTTGCTGCTATCCCTCTGAACAGTGCAGGCTGTAGCAGAGCCTCCACCTTCATTCAGCTTAAATAATAATTCAGCGTTTCCATTCACAGCATCTGTATATCCTCCTGTGTTTAGCCACAGACTACTAAAATCCTGTGTATATTAATCAGTGATACGGACCTTTTTTCCTTACAGACATAGGACAGTTTCCAAACCATTTTAGAAAGAAAGATGAATTGGAATTGGATTTGAAATGAGAGAACTTGGGCTCATTTCCCAGCTCTGCCATGTACATCTTGCTGTCTTGGGCAAATCTTAGCTCTGTCTATTCTGAGCTATTTGGGGCAGGCACTTACTCATTTGCTATGCATACATGCAGTGCTTAGCACAAAGGGGACTCCAGCCACTCATGAGAAACTAGTGAACAGATGGTAGTAAGTTGTCAGTGTGACTAGGTATTCCCACTCTGATAGTTTTTGTAGCAAATTTCATCTTAAAAAATCCTGCCAACAGGCCAAAACTGGAAGTATATAAAAGAAAAATTAAATTAAGGGGTCCATTTTCAAAATATCTCTTTCCAAGCTCTAAAATACAGAACAGATTTTCCACCGTAGGAGCTGAGACATGTTGGACATACTGTCAAAGTCCTCCTAAAGCCAAATGTCAGTGCTGTGCTTAGTTAAGTCCATGGTATGCTTGTCTTTTTGACTTCCAGAAAAGGAGTAAAGAACTCTTTTAGGCCAGATATTTCCTTAATCTCTCACTTGCATTCACTCAGATGAGTTTTTTACAATTAGGAGTTTCCCTGTTTGGCAATACTTCTGCATTGTCACAGGCGAAGATGACATAATGAGCTACTCTTACGCATATTCTTGAGCTCTTCTGGGTAAAAATAGTGACCCTCAGCTTTAATCTTCAGAACTTCGCGTCTCAGCGCAGCTATTCTGATGACAAGGGTGAGCAGATCTGGCTAAGGCAGGAAACAGATGTATCCTCTTATTCTTAACATAAATTGTTGGGGTTTATTTTTTGGTTAGCTGCAGTCCTAATCTCACTTTTGATCGAGTGCAGAGGAAAAGAGTAATTAGTGAAGTATTAGTGTTATTATTATTTCCTGACATTAACTCCCCTGCTACTTGTCCATCCTTTTCTCAGGCCCAGCAAAACGGTGTGGGTTTAACAGCCGAAGAGCATTTTTATTGCTGGTCTCTCTCTGCACTCTGAAGTCATACTGCGTTCAATCTACTGAGCTAGTAAAAGAAGAACTCACTCCTACTGAATGTGGCCACAGTTACATGGGTGTTAAGTGCCTTATAACAATATAGATTATGCAGGAAGGGAATACCTTTTATTAATGTAGTCTTCGTAGGTGAAGAGCTGCTTTCCAAATGCACTATTTTATCTGCAAAGCAGATACAAATAATAACTAGTAGTTTATCACAACTATATTATTGTATAGCAACATGTAATAACTAATATCTATTAGTATAACTATTAGTTTTTGAAATTAATTATTGCTTTTTTTAACATGGCTCTGAATGATACAAAATTGCTATTTGGCTTAAGCCATCATATGGGTGACCGAGGCACAGAAAGAGATCAGTTGATTTACCAAACATTACAGCCAGGAACTGGCGCCCTGTCTTCTGAGGTGAGACCTACAACTAAGCACAGGAAGTTTCTTCCTCCTCATTGCCTTCCATGAGCATGTGTTCCTCAGCATTTCGGACACCTCTTTACTCACCCTATTGCAAGAAGCATAGTCCTTGTGTCATTTGTTGTGCAGCAGGCTGTACAAGCACATCCTTCCCTCCTAACATCTGGTCTGGAGAGATACCCCAGGGACCATAGGGAGATGCAGAGTGTTGGGGTTTTTTTCCCTCTCCCTCTTTCCCTCTTTTTTTTCCAGCTATTACATAATAGCTGGGGTTTGGCTGCTGTAGTTATCCCTGGTGAAATATTTTAGGTCCCTAAGCAGTAATGATAATATTTCCAAGCATATTGCAAACATTTATGTAATTTTTTTATACAAACCGGCTGTATGTGTACCTTTTTAGTTACTGTGGTCATTGTTCTCAGTATATTATAACTCTACAGCATAAGGTAGTTATGAAAAGATATCCCTCCTGTATATTTCATTCTCTTAAGAACCAGAAATCCTGGGATATATTTTGAAGGTAAGATTTTCTAAGAAATATATGTTTTTATTTAAAGTGTCTGTGTATTCAAGCAAAGATAATAATTCAAGAGGCAATCTAGTCCATTTCCATAAAACTCTTCTGATCTTTCTTCTTCATATTTAAATTTGTTTTCATTGTGATCAGCTGATTTTAATATATTTTGATACTTAATTTAAAACAGTTACAATTACAGGTTAGAATCATTATGGTCACCAAGGCAAATGCAGTTCTGAGGCAAGTCTGTGGAAATCAATGTAACAGAGTGATCATATGTGCCTGCAACATTTCTGAATTTTTTCCTTCCAGCATCAGGGCCAGATGCAAGTAACTGCTCTACTAACAGGCTGGGGGCTCTAGCCTACATGTGGTAAAGCGGGAAGTGCACAGTTGTACATCTCTCTTTGTACAGCGCAGTAACAGCCTCCCCTGGGAGGCACCATGACTACCAGGGCATTTCTCTCCTAGGGTGAGTATTCCTCTCTCTCGGGCATCTGGGTGAGCAGTGGTGATACATGGAAGCTGAGGAGTTGCCAAAAAATAACTACACACTACTAGATCACTATAATTTCTTAGACTATTGAACAGGAAGGGAAACCACCCTCTTCTACACTTGCATACATTTTGTTATGTTCATTGCTCAGAGATGTATTGCAGCTCATAGTTAATCTTCTCAGTCTCTTCTGTCCCCATGGAAACTTTGGATAGCAGAAAATAATGGCACAATATGAAACAACTTGCTATATTTGCTAGTGCTGACCAACAGGTTAGTCCTATGCAGCCTCACCATCTTTCTTCCTCTTCTTCCTTCTTTTCAACTGGAATATTGTATATGACAAACAATGCTAATTTCAAACCGAAGCTTTTAAAGGAAGCTTCTGTAAAAATTGGTGTGTTTAAAGACAAATCTAAAATAGTTCTGAACAGAAACTGTTCAACTAATCCAATTATTTTAGTTTAGATTACTAAACCAAATCCATCCA
This sequence comes from Rhinoptilus africanus, assembly GCA_013400135.1. NCBI lineage: Eukaryota > Metazoa > Chordata > Aves > Charadriiformes > Glareolidae > Rhinoptilus > Rhinoptilus africanus. Next base: position 967,122 of record VXBO01001120.1, read on the forward strand.
GAGGACCCACCCATTGCTACAGCCATAGCTGTGTGGAGGAACTCTTATCTTTCAGATGAGATACCTCTAAGACAGGCAGAATTTTGGGGATCAGAATGTGCTGTTATGTTTTCTACAAGCTTGTAACTTTCAGAGCATGCACAGTATTTTGGAGGTGTGATAACAGGGTGACGCAGATTGGAAAGGCCTGATGTTACATCATCTTTGGTGATTGAAAGAAAAAATTCTTTAAATGGGTGGAGAAAGAATTGTTACAGTTCCCTGCCACCCTGATATGATAAATGCTTGAAAATTCACAGAATGTTATTGAAGGGCCTAAAAAGTAAATATTTATTCTGCACACAAATCTTTTAGATCTGTCAGTAGCTGAATTTGATTTTTCTTGTGTTGGTTTCTATTATTTGACTGGGTATTTGTAGACAGATGGCCTCTTGTAGTGTTGATAAAAACAACTTATGTAGAATGATTGGGCTGTGTAGTAATTGGGGAAATACTGAAGGATTAGGAAAGAAGATAGCCTGCCAAAACCTAGTTTCTGTTTATACACATTTAATTCCTTCTTATAGCAAATTAAGCTTTTCTTCCTTGGGCATGTTCAGTTACTCTGATGAAGTAAGGCTAGAGTTTGGGATACTGAGAAATCAAGGTTTGTAGGTCAGACTGGTCTTCCTGTGACTTTTCACCGGTATAACAAAGAAAAGTGTATTTTTGAGTTGATTTTAATTGTTAAACCTCCTATACTTCTGAACATGTGCCAGCAAGTCTTGAAAATGCTGTGAACTCCAGATGACGCAAAAAAAGCTGGGAAGGGACTGAGCTGTGAATGGAGCTGACCAAAAGACCACTGAATTTTTTTTTACTGTGTATTGTTACCCCAGTCTACCTTTTACTTTGTACTGTAGCATCCATAGAACTTTGGTTTCTTTACAGTCTTCTTAATCACAATTATCACCTACTCTTATTTAGTAAAAATGTAAATAAGTAAAGTTTAACAAAGATTTAAAACAGTTAAAACTTTGTTTACAAAATCAGCACAAGTATTTGGTGAACTTTACCAGGATGCAATGTTTTAAACTTTTTGAGAATTTACTGTGTGAAAAAATCTCTGCTTTTTCAATAATGCCATCAGTTGTTCCCACTCTTCCTTCTGTTCTCTTGAAGGAAAAAATAAGACCAACCTTAACTGCTTTAGGTTTTTAGATGACTCTTGAATGAAGATGCAAAATTTAGCCTATAAGCATGAAACATTTTGAAACATGCTTATAGATGAGTGAGTTGCAGCAGGGGGAATAGAGAAGCCTCCCCAAACCTACAGTGTCAAAGACTTATTAGCCTAGAACTGAGAGGGAACCGAAAGTCAGATTCTTCCTTCCTGGCCGTGGAGATTTGCAATATGGCTGTCTGTATCTGAGCTAATTCTCTGCACAGCCTTAAAAGTCAGCGCAGAGAAAGAGACACTTTTAGGATGCTGTCTGCCCAGCTGCTTGCGTCAGATGGGCTGTATTGTGCCAGCCAAGTAGCCTTTTATCTCCATGGACAGTTAAAGGAGTCTGCAGTTACTAGTGTAGACATAGTTGCCCCCACTGCCGGTACCTCTGCCTTGTCATCTGAATCCCACCCCAGCTGCCTGCTCTTTGATGGTGGTTCTGAATATCACAGCTCACTCACTGACTGTAGTATAGTGATACTTGTTCTAAAGCAGATGTAGCTCCCTGGCCTAAGTGGCGTTTCTCCTCTTGGCTCTTGATGCTGAGACAGAATGCATCCTGTGATGAAAGGAAAGCATGTACAATGCAGTTCAAAGTGTCAAAACTGTTTGCTGAGCTGGCAGGAAATTTAATTTAGCACATGGGACTTAGCTGCAAAGATTAAATGTTCTTATTCAGATGAGAATGAAAGCCTTGTGATTGCCTTATCAACTGAAACATGTGTAGGGCTTCCAGTCACCAGACCATAAAAGCACTGATTTACTTGTGCACATTACAAAGGTCTTCTTAGTCCTTCCTCTTGCTCTTCTGAAAGTGGTTTAGCTAAGATGAGATGACTGACTGTACCACTGGCATAACCTCACCTAGTTTGTAGTTTACCATCGCTGATACCAATTTAGCTCAACAGGGTCAAATGAGAGGGGTGCAGACAAAGGAATATGAGACCAGGGCAGGCTGGGAAGTTACCTCTTTCTTTCTTTTTAATTTCTTTGTCCATAAAATTCTCCAGGCTTTCATCAAATGATTCTCGTGTTTACAAGTCTGAATTAACTTTTGAAGAAAGAAACATCTGTAATTTGATTCTTGATGAATTGTGTTCTTTCCCACAAAAAAAAAAAGATGTCAGGGTCTAACCACATAGATGCGCTACACATTCCTGTATCTTTACATCCCGGAGTCCTGAGCTGCAGATTGTTGGATGCTGGAGAAAACCAGACAGAGAGACCTTGGGAAAGCATTTCTACATGCTTAGCATGCTGTCATTCTCTTCTCATTTTATTCCATAGGCCTCTGCTATTGGCTGTTATCGTTTACAGGATAGTGGGCTAACGGGAGATTTGACATCATCTGTCAGGTCTCACTTCCTGCATAACACGAGCACCTGCCGTGGTAGCAGAGCTGTCACTATTTGCCTGGTTGAGTTCCAGTGTGTCTGAACTTCTCAAATCCCAAGCAACACAGCATCAAGGTGGCACAACAGGGTGCCTGGGCTAGCAAGGCTACCTGGCTTGATGCTTAAATGCAGGGAGTCACGTAGTCGACAGTTTACTCAAGCAAGGCCAACACTAGCGAAACTCATGAGACTGAAGAGCAGCAGAGTTGCCCCTTGGGCAGAAACAGAGCTCCAACTCACTGAGGTCCTCTCAGAGTCCTGGACAAGTGGTGTGGATGTCTGTGCTCACATGCTCAAAATTCTCTACCTGCCACCAAAGTGCTTATGTAGTAAGGATCTGTATAATGCTACTTCAGTAGAAACTCACAGAAGATAATACAGAATATTCTTAATGGAATATTAATCAGAGAATATTAATAATATTTATAAGAGTATTGAGGGTAGCCATGGAATTTCCAGTTTTCGTAAGAGCTCCAACCTGTTTCAGAGTGCTTTATAAAGTCAGCTTGTCATAATTTTCCTGGCGGCAAGTTAGAGCAGCTTTTGTAGGCAAAATATAGAAAGTTGAGTGCTTTGCATTATAGTTTAGAAGATCAATAAATCCCTTTGTTTAGGATCCTGATGTTAAAAGAAGAAACCTCTTGTTTATGTGCCGCCTTGGCCTATTAGCCTTGGTTGTTACTAATAAAAGTTCTTTCAGAGCATTCTGAGTGATCAGTCTTGAACAACTTTCCATAACCAGGAAAAGCATTGGATAGGAAAAAATAGACAAGAAAAAAAGCCTCCTAAATTCTGCATTTCTGCAGGCTGTGTGTCTTTGGATATGAATTTCAGAGTGGGTAGAGAACACACTTCTGCTTGGCATGGAAATATCTACTAAATGGAAATTAAAAAAAAATAAAATTTCCAGGAAATATTCTTAGCTTATCAGTTCTATGGGTGTATTAGCAACTTAGATGAGAATAGTTTTCATGATTAAAAGTTAACTGTGCATGCTTCTGAACTGTTATTGCAAAATAAGAGGAAAGGGGGAAGTTTAATAACTAATGTTTTGGGTTGGGCTTTTTTGTGTGCTTTTACATATCTTTTAACAGCTGTGGGCAGGGGAGCATGGAGCGGACATGTTTCTGTTCTCAAATGGAAAAAAAAAGACGTTCAGAAATTTTCATTGGACAACATTCAAAAACTAAGAGCATTTAAATTTTTTTCCCAGGCAAAAGAGGCCATTTTATGAAAAGACAAATTGCAGGAACCACCCAAACACCCTAACACGAATTTTCAAGAATTTTTTTTCTAGGTTTGTTTTAACATAGTCTTCGTTTTTCATATCCAACCTATTGGCATAGTTAGAAAGCACTATATGTAAAGCTTTTAGATAATGAGAAAAATCAGTTAGTAAAACAATATTTTAGAGGAAGATCAACAATTTATAAATGTGAATGTTTGAAGTTATGTTAATAAATGTCTAGGTTTAGCCTCCTACAGAGGAATATATTGCTTTTCCTTAAGTCTGGACATGTGTAAATCCCATTGGAGGTGGAGAACAGGTGCTAATTTGAAAGTCAAATTACTTTTCTAGAAACATGCATGGATTCTGAGGTACAGATTTTTGTTCTAGATTATGCAAAAACAATGCTATCTGAGCTCCTAATGCATTTAGGCCTTCTAAAAATCCCTCCTTACGGACTCAGACCTTTCACATTCGAGTTCAAAGTCTGTTTTGCTCAAGAGTTCACATTGCCACTATCTCCCCATCAGAGCTGAGGTGGACTGGTGGGAAATTTTTAGCAAAAATCTAGTCTAGGCAATGCCAAAGAGTCTCATTCTTGCATTTTTAGGAAGTACTTCAAGACAACACTGTGGTAGAATATTTGTGTGTTACACTCCATGCCCAGATGCGGTCACATTGCCTTCAACGAACTGCTTTAATGCTGCAAGCTAAATAGCTGTGAGTACTCTGCCAGAGGCTGACAGCGCAAACAGTCAAACACTCCCCAACTGGAGGCTTTTTCCTACACAGTGGGACCCTCTGCCCCAGCTTGGTTTCTTTCTTTACCATCCTGTGTCATACCACCTCTTCAATTCCCAGACCCCCTACGGAAAGCATCAAACCTCTTTAGTGACTGAATTAGCTATTTGTTTGCCTTGTAGGCAGACATGAAGAACTGGGCAATGGGACAGTGATGATGTTTCCACAGTCCTCCCGGGAAGCTCTCCCTTGCATTATCTTGGTGCCATATAAGGGTCTTAAATTTTATAAAAATTACTTTTGGACACTGAATTTCTTGCTAATTCTTGCTAATTTCAGTTGGCTGGGGCTGATGCCAGCTCTATGCCTTGCCTGACCTCCTGTGAAGAGGAAGCAAGATGATCCTTTATTTTTTTACAACCAGTCTCCAGAGGAGGCATTCGTGATTCCATCTGCAGTGCTCTGCAATGCGATTCGCTCATGACACCCTCTTCCCTTCTCTCTTTACTATAAATTGCAAGAACTTCACAATCTGGCTGCAAGCTTCCCTTGGCATCTACCTGTACCTGTAGCAGATAAGCAATATTTTCACATAGCTCCCTCCAAACCTATGAGTTTGGCTGTGGAAACTTTGAGTGAGCTGAAGAACTGTGGAGGATGGGTACCGTTGTAAATGTTGCCCAAAGCAAGGAAGCCAGATGTGCAAGAGAGACCAACAGCAGCACCACAGTGTCAACACTAGTGAGTCATCTCCCTGTTAGAAATGAGCACAATGGTGACACTGCCCAGCACTGACCCAGAAGACTACGACGCTGCCTTTCTTGCAAATAAGTAATTTTTTTTCCACCCTCTGTAAGATAAAGTTCTTCATTTCTTTAAGCTAATGAAAACGCTCTCTGTTTACTGAGTTCTGTTACATTTAAGCAGTATTATATCACAGCTGAGCTCTTGGCATTTAAGCAGGGAAAAAATTCAGATGAGTAAACTCGTGTTTTATCACTCAGCAGACATAGTCTCAGTTTCTGGCTCTCACACAATTTCCTTCTGCAACCTTGGGCAAGCTACTTAATCATTTACCGTGCCATCTGTAAAAAAACTTCCCTTCTCTGTGTCTCCTATTTTGTCCATCACCTCTTTATTGCAAATGTTATCCTACAGATTTGTATAGCACTCACCAAGAAAGGAATTTTGCTCCTGGTAATCCCTATGAATTAAGAGTAAAGTAGTAATATCTGAGCAATCAAACTATGCCATTTCCTTATTTCAACCTAAAGTCCTTTAACATGTCCTCCGGATGTCTTACAAAAATTGCCAAACTGGAAACTAAAGCGCTAATAAGAATGTATCTCCTGTCATGTAGTTTGGCTACGGGTTCCAGAAATAGGGAACTTTCAATGCCAAAAGACTGAGCACAGATGCTGTGTCAGTGGGGAACAAGGCTGCAAAGGGAGAATTGGAGCCACGAGCTACCTGGCAGTTACCGCATAGAGTGAAATTCTCTTTATCCACTGTTACATTCTGCGTCTCATTTTCTTCCTGCCAGTGTATTGTGCATAGCTGGCAGCACTCAGAAAGCATGCTTTCTTGGCCCCCTATGTGTGTCATGCTTAGAATTGTTAGGGGAGACTTTTTCCTATTGGATTTGCACCTGAGGCTCTGCCTCCCATAAGACATCCCCAGGTACAGCCCAAGGAAGGCAAAGGTGAAATACTCCCTAAAGAGTTGTCAGTGGAGCATGGGAGAGGTTACAACACCTGAGATACCTCTATGCCGGTGTCATCAGTAAGCACATTGCCATGTAACTAAAACATAGTTCTTCTGAAGTTCAGCCAAATCTGACAGTAATCATATTAATAGGTTATGAGAAGAAATAAATGCTGAAGAAGGGAATAAAAGGGAGCATAATATATATATATGTATGTATACACACATGTACCTTCCTTCTCAATCAGATTCAGGTGGGCCCAGTTTTGCTCCTCTTAGGCAACTAGGTGGAACCAGTCTCTTTTGGCAATATCCAAGGGCTTTATAAGTGTTTGCATGGCAGCAGCTTCATATTTGTTTTACTCTTACAAGCCCACAAGGAAGATTTCTATATGAAGACTCAGGAGATTCTTCAGCACTGCAATGTCTCCTGCAGTGTGAAATAGCTCTCAGAATCTCCTTACAGCAATCTGCTAAGGTATGTGGGATAATTCTGCTTATGAGCTAGCCGAGGGTTTTGTAGAAGGGATAAGAGGATAGCACAGTCTTCTCAGAGTCCTGCTTCAGTTGGAGGGAGATTTCTGTGGTCTGTTATGGTAGTGCTGGATGTTTACACTTAGCTTTTCCTGTTGGAAGAAATAGATCTGGCAAACAGCCAGCAAGCTATTTCTGGAAAACTACTTTCCTAATAATTAAAAGCACCTGAGCAGACTTGCCTTGTCCAAACAGCGCTGTCTAGCCAGGCTAGACCTTTAGGGTCAGAGATTCAGATTCTGAATGGCTTTAACAGTAGCAGGAACGTAGGAATTCAAGGTGCTCCTTCTTTACCTTATGCATCTTGAATGTCCATTTGCAATCCAAGGTAAAGATGACAAAGGACTGGAATGAGGTCTGCGACCTCTAAAGTGTCAAAAGCTCCTCAAAAGCCAGACTTCCATTCTGGCTTTGCCAGGTGTTCAGAGGTCATGAGATGAACTTAAAAATCATGTGTTCTTGCCCCATGTCCCCCCTGCCCCTTCCCCCAACACTGCCTTCTGGGTTATGATCCTTCAGGGAGCTCTTGGATCATGTTTCCAGGCTTCCTTCTGCAGTCAGGAGGAATCCAATCATATTTTGTTTTAAAGAAAAACTGTGAGTCTTCCCTGCTTGTGATGTAAATGCAGGTCATTTTGCAAGGAACAAACCCTGCTGTCATGAGGTTGGCAGCCAAACTGTTAAAAGTGGTGGTGCTGTAGTTAAAGTGAAATGAAATCAGAGAAATTGAGAGGACTACAATTGTTTATAGTTGGATGGAAGCAAAATCAGACTTTGCATTGTATTTAGGCAGCTTCTTTTTCCTTACTAGCTTTATTAATCAATAGGGTATTTTAGAAAATACATGGATATTGTCTGGAGATGGAGCGGGGACTGGCAGGGCAGCCTGAGAGAAAGGTTGTCCTTTGGATAACAGCTGTCTTCCAGCTTATTCTGACAGAGTTTAGATGAGGCAGTAAAGCTTCCATGGCTAAAGCATGTTCTGAAGCTAGTGGGACACCAGGAAGAAATATAGTCCACATAAATGAGTTATAGAAGTAATAGGCCATGTACAGCAGTCTTCTGTGTCCAGAAAAGGAGGACTGAGGAACGATGGGAGAGAAATTAGGGGATCTACTTGGCAACTGCCCTCTAGAAAGGAATAGCACCACCACTGACTGCTAAATAGATTTCTCACCTCTTCTGTTTTTGTCTATAGACATTCAAAACCCGCCTGGACACATTCCTATGCAACCTGCTCTAAGGTGGCCCTGCTCTGTCAGGGGGGTTGGACTAGATGATCTTCAGAGGTCCCTTCTAACCATATGATTCTATGATTGCTTTTCTTTTGCCTACCATAGAATGATTTGGTTTGGAAGTGATCTTAAAGATCATCTAGTTCCCACACCCCTGCCATGGGCAGGGACACCTTTCATGAGACCAGGTTACTCAAAGATCCATCCAGCCCTGGCCTTCAACACGTCCAGGGATGGGGCCTCCACAGCCTCTCTGGGCAACCTGTTCCAGTGTCTCACCACCTCACAGTAAAGAATTTCTTCCTAATATCTAATCTAAATCTACCCTCTTCCAGTTTAAAAGTGTTACCCCTCATCCTATCACTATGCTCCCTGATAAGAGTCCCTCCCCACCTTTCCTGTAGGTCTCCTTTAAGTACTGGAAGACCACTGTAAGGTCTCCCTGGAGCCGTCTCTTCTCCAAGATGAACAATGCCAGCTCTCTCAGCCTGTCCTCATAGCACAGATGCTCCAACCCTCTGATCATCTTCGTGGCTCTCCGCTGGACCCATTCCAACAGGTCCACGTCCTTCTTGTGTTGAGGACTCCAGAGGCGGACGCTGTACTCCAGCTCTGGAGTCCAGTACTCACACGGTCTCACAAGAGTGGAGTAGAGAAGGAGAATCCCCTCCCTCGACCTGCTGGCCTCACTTCTTTTGATGAGGCGCAGGATACAGTTGGCTTTCTGGTCTGCAAGTGCACATTGCTGGGTCATGTTGAGCTTCTTGTCCACCAGCACCCCCAAGTCCTTTTCCTCAGGGCTGCTTTCAACCCATTTTCCACCCAGCCGGTATTTGTGTTTGGGGTTGCCTTTGACCCACATGCATGACCTTGCACTTAGCCTTATTGAACTTCATGAGGTTCGCACAGGCCCACCTCTCAAGCTTGTCCAGGTCCCTCTGGTTGGCATCCCTTCCCTCCAGTGTGTCAGCCTCTCCACACAGCTTGCTGTCATCAGCAAACCTTAACCTTTACCTTAGCTCATGCTTGTATACAGTGTCCCAAAGTCCTGTAAGGCACACCAGAAAGGTCACTTCCTACAAGAAAGGGAAGAAATATTGCACCAACTAAGTAGATTATTAACTTTCCTATCTTAAATCTTGTGAGGAAAAATTTAAATGATCTCTCTTAAATATAAGGCTTGTTTAGTAAACCAAAACTTCTAAGGAGCACGTGGACAGCAATCAACATTAGTCCTTGTGTCTCTCAAGACCTGGAAAAGCTAAAGCCTGAGGATGTCTTCAGAAAGAAAGCAGCAAATACAAGTTTTGATATTTAATCAGAATCTCTTGGTTACTGAGATCAACGTATTTATGGTTTTAACTTTTATTTTGAGTCTTTTACCTTTAGACAAAGAATTGGTGCATCCTGGAGATACGTACTTCCTGTAGAATCAGAACGGCTTAACAGACCAAGATTGATGCTGGGACCAATTATTAAAAAAAAAAATTGGATCATATTTATCTCATCAAACCATATATTAATAGTAAAGGCAAGATCGAGTTCTGGTGCAGAAAGAATACGCTTTCTAGAACAGAAACATAATCATTTTTATTCCCTAGATTAATTAAGTATGCTAGATATAGGAAATGAATTAATTGTGCAAATGCTCCATTATGATTCCCTCTGATAATTACTAAGAAGCACAAGCACATCCTCCATTATCTCCTGCTTTCCTGAGCTGCGGGGATTAGAAATGTCTCAAAAGGACATACCGTCTTGAAACTACAAGACCCTGGGACCCAGGCAAGGCTGGTCAAATCATTGCTGTAGGTAGGAATGTCAAGTATTCTTATGACAATTTTTTTCCCTTGTATCACTTGTTAAGTGTCCCTATTACAATGCATTAGAGCAAAGGGGCCAGCAACTGAGAGTGAAGAGCTTAGTCCTAGCAGGAAGCCTCAGTACTGTCTAGTTTGTGGAAGATGACAGCATAGTCTGACAGAAAAGCTGTGTGTTTATGGCCATTTCTGCAGTGCTTGCAGCCACAGATTGAGTCCTATCTCTACTTAAGCTTATGGTGCAGCAGCAGCAATGCTCCTTCAACAAGAAAAAACCCCTAGTTTCAGTGTTTCCCTGCTTTTGACTTGCTGCTTTCATGTTGAGGTTCTGGACAGTTCGATTTGTTCCTGATCAGATGCTTCAGATCTTTCTTTATTTCCTTGCTTTGGTATCACCTGGAGGTATGAGTTTTGTGGAGAAATAAGGCAGTAATTTTCTCTCATGCCCTTGATATCTGTTTCTCTCTACCTTTATTCTCTTCCTGTTTCTTCTCTTCCTCACCACTATTAGGTTATTTCTGCCAAAAAGGAGTGTTTTTACAGTAACACGATTAATTTGAGTAACTGTACTGCTGTAGAACAGCAGTATATAGTATATACTTGAAAGGAGTTACGTGTTTAATCTCTCAGCTAGCAACAGAGGTGACAGGTACAGCTCCTTAGCCAGTCACTCCTGAGGGCTAAAAGAGGGAAAAAAACCCACATGATTTCTGCCAGAGAGAATAGTCTTGTAGAGCCATTGGCCTTCCGTTCTAGCTTGCTTTGGAGTTACCCTGCCCCACAATTAGTGAGGAGGACAAGTATAGAAAATAACAAATGGTTGCTTGTTTGAATATCCTGCAAAGCTGCTGCAACAGCATATATCTGTATAAGTGCACTTTGGAAAGTTCAAGATCTTTAAGAAAATGTAAATTTTCCATTTGAAATTTTCTGTTTTAAGAAAACAGATTATTCGCCCAACCTTTTTAAGCTGTCAGCTGTAAATTTAACTTGGATTATTGCTGGTGAGTACCTACTGAAACACGTTGAATGTAATCCATCAGTTTTTAAAAGGATCTGTACCTCCTACAGGGTTTATTGTTAGTTGTTGATGTGGTTTCCTTGCCTTTTGGACCCTTGTTTTCTTGGGGAGCAGAAGTACTATTTAGAACAGCCTGTTGTTCAGCTGAGGAATTGCAGGTGGAAGCATTGCACATGGAAACTATTAATCCAAAGAACAATCTGCTGCTGTATCATTTCTGTTCTTATACAAGTGATATATATATATATATATATATATATATATATACACACACACACACTAGTATTAGAACATGGGGGAACAGCAATAGCAATACTTCATTATTTGATTTATAGCTTATTATTCCACTTATAGAGTTTAGTGAGCGTAAGAGCTTTTCCCAGTAGCATCAGGAAGCTGTACAGCACTGACTGTTCAAGTGGTAGATAGCAGGGAGTTTTTTAAAAATAGATATTGAAAAAAATGTTATTGGAAAACAGAACCTGGGATTTTTGAAAAGGATGTAAGCAAGCTAGGCACTCGGCACTCATTGAGAGTTGAAAGGCCAGCATAAGAATTTGGCCAGCTAAGCCTCAGCATGCCTTAAAGGATGTTTAGGGCTGTAGTGCCACAGTAAATAGCAGGTTGTTGCCAAAACATCATTTCCAGTCAGACAGGACAAGTAAATGAACAAAGATCAGAGTGCATCACCAGGCATTAGAATACCATGTGCAGCGATGCAAATTGAGAGCCAGGGAGTTCAGCCATGCTGGCTGGGATGTGAACTGGTAATTTTTTAATGTCAGCTTTTGTTTTCTTCCCGGGCAGGTGTCTTCCTAGCCTTCTTGACATCTTGCTTTTCAAGCTCAATTGGTAGATGTTACTGCGAAGACCATCCAAATTCAACCATGGTGGTTTGAACAAGGTAAATTGGACGTAATAGCCACCAAGAGGAGCCTTAGGATATCTTGCTCATCTTGGTGTTTCAGTGCTCGACACCAACACTCCAGGGATTCAGTCTCACCTCTTCCTTGCTTTTTGCCTTTTAGCTTCCTGTTGTTTTTTTGCATACCTTTGTAAAAAGGAAGAGATGTTTAGCTTAAAGCAGACGTTTGTGCAGGAGAATACTGGTTATATGTAAAACGGGCCAGTTGTGCTGCACAAATAACTGCTGCTCCCACTTTATTACAGTATTTCCCAATGTAAATTGCAATGAAAATAGTCCATGCTTCAGTACCATGTGTGAAATGGGTACAAGATGATGTGTCTACATTGCTTTTAGGGGCAATTTCTGCAATGGAGCAAGAGTTAAATGACCCTGAAGACTAATTACTTTCCTAGGATGTCCGTAAACGGTCCTTTCCTGATATAGTTAACATGTATCACACTTGGAAGACACATGCAATTTTGCTTCATTTCTACACTATATTTTT
>VXBO01001120.1:986628-1041696 GCA_013400135.1 Rhinoptilus africanus
GGGGTACGAGCCGGTGGTGCAGCCGCGTGGCTCCTTTTGGGGCATGTGGCTGTCCCGGTTGTTTACCTCGCTGAAAGCTGCCTTAGGTAGAGCAGGGACGGCTGCTGTCTCCCCACTGAGTATTGTAGCCTGCCCTCCTCGTGTCGCTGCTGGTTAATTAGTAATATGTTATTTGCACATCGCCCGTGCTGGTAGTGCACTTCACCCACAGGGTTGCAGCCTTCAGGAGCGGAGTGGAGTTTTCACGGGAAAATCCTGCCGTGGTGTGGGGAGAGCAGAGCTGGCCGCGTAGGGCTGCAGGTCAGCGGGAGGCCTCTGCCAGCACACTTGTTTTCAAGCCTCCTCTGTGCCCGCGTCTATCGCAGGATGTTCTTCCAAGAACACCTTTCAGTGATGTAAGTCAGAATCACTTGCCAGGTGGCACACTCATCACATGCTGGCATAGGCTTTCACTGCATACTTCTCTCGGCTGGTAGCTTCCTGGTGTTCCCGTAAGAGAGGTTTATGACTGCTATGAACTTTCGTGTTTAGGGGCTTGCTGAGCTTTTGCTTACAGATATACCTGCTTGGCCTCCCTGCCTCAGTGGTTTCTGCTACAGAAGCATGAATGTGAGTTGGTGTGGACCAAGGTGGTTAGTAATCTGTGGTGACAGTTCTGCCTGGCCTCTGTTTCTGTCCCACCCTGAGGGCTGCAGATCAGAACTATACCATTGACTTAAATTTTTAACTGTTTCCTTATCTTACATTGGTACCAGCTTGTGATTACAGCTAATGGCTATTGTACACCTTTGTTCCTCTTAGTTTTGTTTCTCATTCAGTTTGGTGTACCTTGCAGTGTTTTGTTGTTCCATCTCTGCTGTTGTACCAAGCCTAGGTTTAAAAATCTCTTCTGAATAAGAGTTAAGACTGACTTGAGAGTCAAAGTACTGCAGTGTTTTGGAAAGGCTCAGGGCAGACCTGGATTGTCCCTGGGTATAGACTTGCAGGCTCACCCAGGCAACAGGACCCTTGAGTGGGCATGTGGCTCGCATTGCCTTCTCTTCCTTGAAGCAGAGAAGACTTTGTGTGAGGATCTGCCAGCCATGACCTCTATTGTTTGCAGTGTTTGTAGTTTCATACTCAAGCAGAGTATGAAATCGTGTGATGTAACGATCTCCTTGTCTTCTAAGTCTGGCTTTTAATTGATGTCTGGTATGATATTTTTTTTTTAAGTATCTGGACCCTCTCCTCAATTACATATAGTTACGTTTATGCATTTGTCATCTTGGGGCCCAGCTGCGCATCCCACTGACTCCCTCTGGGACCCTTGAGTACGTCCTGTCATCCCTTGATAGTATCAGAGGTCCCATCACCGTGTTACAAGACACAGGTCAGATCTGCAGATTTTGGTGTGGCTCATAGTTTTAGGTGGGAGCTCTCCAGGTCATGGTCTGAAAATGCGGAAGACTACTGTTTTTGACAGTGTCAGTTGTGACTTTAGGTGTACCCGAGAATGTGAAAGCATCAGTGCAAGGAAGTCTCTGTTCACCAGACCTTTTAACTGGCACTGGAGTTTTGAATATTAGGAGCACTTGTCAGATCTACAGAGAGAGGTGGAGGGAAAGGCCTCTTAGGGGCTTTTTCCTTAGAGAAATAGGACGTAAACAAAGTCCTTGCTCATGGTGTCATCTTGCAAATCGTCCACTCATTTGAAATCACTAAATTTCAGTGTGGCCACTTATGGCGAGTAGGGAAGATAATGTTTATATATGTTTATATACCCGTTAATGCCAGCAATAAGGATGTAGAATAAATCCTTGCTCAGAGAGAATGCATGTTCTAAGCACAATAGTCTTTCTATCTGTTCCAGGTAGTGTTCACATGGTCTTGCCCTCTAAAAATCAGGATGGTCTCTGATGGGGAACAGTTTTGCTCTTTGTGGTGGGTTCTTTGCACAGGTTAAGGCAGATGTCAGTTTGCCAGTGTTGTTCATGGTGTGGCATGTGTGCAGGTATGGAGACATGGCCTGGGACTACCTGGTAAGATATTTGGCTGGTATAAGATGATGACAGCAGCTGGAAAGACTGTGAGGCTTGTGGCATGAGCTACACTTTGTGCATTGCCAGTAAGAGGTATTGCTGCTTGTCTACAGTCTCCCTGCCAGCCTATGAGATGAAAGTCAGTGAGTTGGGTGGAAGTGGTTCTTGGCTGGATCTAGTCTTCTTGATGCCTTTCAGATGGCTCTGGGGTCAGTAAGGGGACAGTGCTCGTAACACAGACAGTATTGTTGGCCCGAACACATGCAAGGAGCTGGGAAGCATCCCGAGCTGTGGAATGGCTGTGTCATTATAGCTCCTGGGTGGTGTGACAGGCATATGATCTTTCTGTGGCATCTTTTACTCAAGGATAAGCATCTTTCTTATTTTTAATGAATTACAACACAGTGGGCAAGGTCGGAGTTGTCAAAAAACAAACCTTGCTCTGTGTTTTTTATGGGACCTAGTGACTTGAAAATGATATTAGTGATATGACAACATAATATCTACTGCTCAAGAGCAATGGACTTTTAAGCTCCAGTGTTTGTGTGCTGGTTTTGGTGCTTGGAATTATAAATGCCTTTTTTGTGGACCCAATAGCTTGTTCTTACAGGTTATTCCATGTACAGAATTCCTACTGATAGTGCGTGAGTCGATTATATAGGATTATGACTTAATTACTGATCTGACTTTCCAACTGAGATGTTTAAATGAAGAGTCATCATATCTAAAAATTGAACTTGTTGTTTGTGTATGTTGCATGTCAGCTAATTTCTGCAATATATCGGTCATTGTTAATCATCCTTGTTGATTCTCCACTTGTATAGCACTCTATTTTATTTTGCAAAAATATTCTGTGTAATCTTTAGCACATAAAAGAAAAATAAAGTTAAAATTAAATACCATTTAACAAAAATACTTTACAAACACTTTGTGACATAGGTCTACATGTAGCTCATTTAGGACTTTTAAAAAGAATAAAGCTTGAGAAACGTGAGGCTCCCTTGCTGCTTCTGTAAATATGCTTCTGGGATAAAACCTTTAATGACCACCATTAGAAACACAGCTATGGGCATCACTGCCGTGGAGACCCGAGCAGGCCTGGACTTACGCAGCGTAGACCAGAAAGGGAAGCTGTGGCTGTGGTTTGCTTGTGTCAGAGGAGCTTAGAAATATACTTCTCATCTGTCCGGACAAGTTATTTTTCTGTGGTGACTGACAGTTGAGGCTGAAATGCAAAAGCTTTCATTTTTGTTTGAAACTGCAACACAGGTTAATTTCATGTGCTTTGTTATGCTCATTACAAGAATACTGAACACGACCACCTTCTGCAGTACTCAATAGATTCTTTGTTTTAAATGTGGCATGGATGTGCGCGGTGCTTCCTTAGCTGCATAGGCTGACTGCACATTGCAGCACACTCAGATGGTTTCCAGTACTTTGATTTTAGTCTCCAGCCAGCAATACACAACAGAATATCTTCTTCTGCACGTTCGAGATCAGAATTCAGGCCCACAGTGGAAATGTTGTCTGTGCAAACAGCCACGCTATTATTAGTACTTCCTCAATTATGTGAGCTACATGCAAGTCTTTGTTGAGGATTTTCATGGCATGTAAATTTTTTTGGTTGGAGTTTCTAAATATGAGAGAGAGAAATTGCTACTGTTTTAAAATCTTTGGTTGCTTATTGTGTAGGGCATAATCCATATAATTTTAATTTATGCATTTCCTTCTTCCTACTAGAATTACGGTGCATCACAGGGTGAGCATTTCAACAATGTTAGAGAGTGGTTGGGAACTGGGAATTTGATGTTTGTAGGTATGAAGCCAGTATCATGTTGTTTATTTGGGTTTTTCTGCATGCTTGCTTGAAAGAAGATTCCTGATACAAGCAAAAGGGAGAAAGGCTATTAAAATAGTCAGTGGCTGCACATCTGATTGTTAGCCTGATGTGAATGCTTTTAGGTGGACTCCAAAATTTGAATTTAAATAGTACCTTGAACATCATAAAAGGTTGCCGGAATTGCAGGGGGAGCTAGCTGAATTTTCTCTAGCAGAGGGCCTACTCCTCTGTAGGAAGGGGGGAGCAAGAGAGAACCTTGCCTTAAATGGAGCCATCAGTAGGAAACTAATTTTCAGCAGGAGATGACTGTGCAGGGGAGGACTTTAATTGTGGGGAAAAAGACAACTAGGTGTAGGTGAGCATGCGCTAATGTGAAATGTTAGAAAGCAATGTGTGGGGGGAAAGAGTGAGCAGGCATGTGCAGGAAGAGAAGAACAAAACAGATGCACTGCTCTGGAAGGCTGCACCAAGGCTTTTCTCTAAGTGCTTTCCAGCTGTTCCCAAATGTATCTGCACACTAACAGGCCTCCTGGGGCTATTAATCCAAAATTCCAGGAGAAAATCCAAGATTAAGTGGGAAAGGTATTTCTGTAATCCAGCAAAGAATGGACACTTACATGTGGTCCAACCAGAGCTGGATCGATAAACTTCAGGCCTCATTTAGTTATCTTCTATGCCATTCATGGGCATTCTGTGGAAAAGGCAGGGCAACACAGAGTAATGTCCTTATCTTTCTGCAAATGTTGCTGGTATTTGGCACATCACTGAATGTAGTTAAGGTTATTTTCCAACCATCACCAGGAAATTGGAAGAATCCCTTGGTATTAGGAACCACACAGTCGACCGTCACTCTTTTCCCTCTGTGATTTATCTGATACACCTAAGGCCACATATGAAAGCCTTTTCTCCACCTGTAGAAGCGTAATGGTAGAGAAGAAAGCTCTGCTTTTAACTGCACAGATTTATTTTTTTTTAACAGAATAGAGGAAACGCTACCTATACCTCTGTAAACAGAGGAAGGACAGATGTTGGAGTCTGCTGTGGTACCAGACCTATTGTGGTCTGTAATTGATCTTGGCTCCACTTAGTGCTCCAAACCCAGTTGGTATGTGCAGGGAAGAGGGAAAAAGCCGGTGTTTGACTTGAGTCCTACTTTGTGGATGGAGGAGGGACCGCTGGAGGACCTTTAAGCTCTCCTAGCCAGTGTCTAGAAATCCCTTTCTCTCCAGCACTGCACATCTGCTTGTTCATGGTTTCCTTTTCCTATTCTTCATGTACCTCACGTTTCTTTGGTATGCTTCTGACTTTTCTCATTGTTTTGTACAGTTTTAGCCAAACTAAACGATTAAAAGAAATAACTATTATGTCATTGGTAAGTTCCTAATGCATGCAAAGTTTTTGTTGAGTACTGCATCTGGGGTTCTAATTTAGGCTTTAGAATGTGGGGTTTTTTTAAATGTTGGGTTGTGTGTTTTCTTTATTGTAAAGACTTGATGGTTTTTTGGTTGATTGGTTTGGTTTTGTGGTGTGCAGGAGAATGCCATCAGCATACTATAGTACAGTTTTCTAGTTTACTGTGCATCATATAGGCCAGGGATTGAGTATAGGAATTTGTGTGAAATTCACCCATATTTCCCCCATTGAAGGTAAGAAATTTCTGCTTCTGAGACTACAAAATCATCAAGTAAATACTGTAACATTGGTTCCAGAGCTTTATTGTAAATTCCAGTCTCTCTGTTGTAGCCTGGTAAGCAGATGCAGTGTTTTAGCATATCCGTCTTGGAGGCTGTGGGTGTTTTAAGAAGGGGTGAGGGTGACATCTGGTTCTGGCTCCTTCAGTGAGTCTCATCTGAGACTGGAGGTGCTGGAGCTCTCTCTCCTGTCAGAGCCCAGGTGAGAGGAGGGACTTAAGTGCCTGGGAGCTTTTCCTTGTTGGGATTTTATAGTTTGTATCTAAAACACAGCTGGCTCTGTGATTAGGTGCATTCTCAGATTAATTCCTTACTTCCTTTTGGCAATATTTTGGTAGGACTTTTTGTCTGCCAGTTTGGAAGGATTTGAGTTGAACCTAGCCTGAATAGGAGTGCTCCCTAAAGAGGGGTTACTTGAGCAAACCAGCTCAGCCTGTCCCTGGTCGTTGGGGGATCACAGCTTGACATGTTTTGACAGTTTTAAATGCCTATTTAAAAGCCTCTGCTTTTACTAGTTCAGTGGGATTTTTTTTCTTTTATAGGGTGCATCAAGATAAATTATTCATGGTTTTAGGACATCTTGGTGCATAGGTGTTAAGATAGGGGACTCTGAAGACTCCTAGCCAAGGTTATGATGTTATGCATCTTACTCTATTTGCTTAAGGTTTGTCTCTGCAGTGGGAGAAGGCTCTGGAGGCTGTTTTCTCACAGGAATGCCCATGACTTTTGTTGTTGCATTCCCCATTGTGGTGGAGCTTAGACTGAGCTTTCACTATTTCCTCTTGTGCACTTGGTTTCTGTTAAGTCAGAGCATTTTTAATAAGCTTCCTTGTTTATTTTCATATACACACACGAACAGGTCACCGCTGGCAAGTCTGTTTCTGCATAGTTGCTTTTGAGTCTTCATTTGCAAATTACAATTTCTACCAACTCTGTCCCTGGAAATAAGGAGAGAGCCATGCAAAGGGCAGGTGGGTGCCCAGCCAGAGGGTTGGCTTAGGAGCCCTATGTTGCCTCACGAGACAGGAGGATTCTGCAAAGGATGGGGCAGCGGGCCATGGTCAGAGAAAGATGCAGCTTCGTTTTGGGGCAGGCCAGCCTACATAAGAAGCAAAGTGTGGGACTATCTGTGATATGACACAGTGAAAGTGAAAGCTTTCTGCTGCCTCCCCCTAGCGCTTTTTGTTCTTGCAATGTCGGTAGTCCTGCAGATAAATGGAGGTTGCTTCTTCTTGCTGCCTGACCTCCCCAGGGCTTCCTCATGCCCAAAGTGGCTCAGCCAACTGATTCACAGGTCGTTTCCTTGAAACTTTGAACTTAATTTTGCCAAAGGTGTCATGATACAGAGGAGCAAAGGGGAAAAATTGTGAGAGTTCATTTGGTTAGCTTTGTCTGGCTGCAGCCTGTATCAGCTCCAGTACAGATGACTTGTTAGTTGCTGTCTGAATTCATAGTAAGAGGGATCACATCTTGGTCTTTATTTGTCTAAACTTGCTCTGCTACTTGTGCAAGGTGGCCGATGCATTTTGAAGCGGAAAGTGCAGAGAGGATGCTAGACTGATAAATAGCATCCAGCTGAAAATAGAAGATGGTTCTGCCACCAGCAACGTCTGAAGCAGGAATATTAGCCCTGTTTGGAAATGGGACCAGTTTTCTGTATTGTCAGGGATCTGGAGCAAATGACCTCTCTCTGAGACCAAGATGTAGCTTTGGCTGAGAAAGAGAAGCACTTCCTCTGGGTTGCAGGTGAAAGAAATGCACGTTAGTAGGTTCAGCATAGCAGAAGCTAGCAGTGTGGAAACATGGAAAGAGATGGACTCAGCCTTGCCAGTGGTTTTATTACAATATTTGGCATGCCATGGTTTCGATGTACTTTTTAAACATCAAAATGTGACTTGTTATGAACACCAGTGTGAAGGGAAAAAATGGGTGCCTGTGGCTAGCATCAAATTTACATATGCAAAATTGTATTGTTAGTAAGGGAATTTAGCGGTTTCCTCTTTTTGTGATCATGCTCAGTTGCTTTCTCTGATTCTTCAGGAACTTTACATACTTTTATAAATGTCTCAAACTGAGGGTGAAATAAAATGAATGATGATAAATTGGTAGAGTCCTTTTAAGTAATTAAATTTTGTTTCCTTTAATTATTTTTCTTCAGTGAAAGTAGATACGGGAATTCTGATGCCTTCTTGAGGCTGCACATATTATAATGACCCATTTATAACCAAATTTGTATGTGGGGACTCGACAGCTTGTAGTTTTCCTGCTACATGAATTGTGCTTACTAAATTCTATATTCTTTCAGTCTCCTTTCAGGATCAGCTGCTTCTTCTAATGACAGGCTTGGAGTTCGATACCAATAAAAATGTACTTGTTCTGGTGTAATTCCTATACAGTTTTTTTGCAAAGTAGGCTGTGCCTGGTTAACTGAGATCTTTGATGGCTTAACTTTCTATGGATTTATACTTTTTTGCAGTTTTGTTGTAGTTCTCTTTTAAAAAAAAAAAAACCCCCGAGGCTTTTTTCTGGGGAAGTTCTATATCTCTCGTTCAGTTTGCATAATTTTTTGAGGGGAATTCACCTTTAGGGTCTAGTTCCATGCAACTGGGCACGAGGGAGAAATAAGCAGCCCAGCTCTGAGGTCAGGATCTAGCCTTTTTAGCTGGCGTACTGTGGACAGCACAGTCAGAGGCCTGGTACTTTAGAGTTTCCAGTAGATGTTATATCTGACAGCTGAAGAAAGGAGACTGACATACTCTCACATGAGATAAAGGAGCAGCATTAATATCTGCAGAATGAAAATATTTTCCTTTTCTTTTTTTTTTTTTTTAAGTATCTCTCTGCAATTCAAAATTCTATTTCTGTAAATATTTCTGAGATGGAAGAAAGAAAGGGGAATATTTTTGTCAAAGTGTGGTTTGCCTTTTTTTAAAAGCGACTAACGGACTAGCCAGTTATTCTTTCTAATGAACCTTGTACTAGTTTTAAGACTCTTCTTAGAACCAACTGAAGAAATGCACTTTATTGGTACTATTGAGCTGAATGTGTTCACCTGAATGATGAGTGATAAATTAAATGCGTTTCTGCATCCACGTTAAAATAATTGAAACTTTCTCCTAAGTACATGCAAAGCATTGGTAGATATTGGTATTATGAATGTGTTTACTGAAATCCCATTTTAAGACATAATTATGGGAAAGGACAAGGCTTTAAGATCTGGAATTAGATCTGTTGGCCCTTTGTCCTTTAATCTCCGTAACAATGCAGGTAATTGTATGTATATAATAAATCTCAACAATACTCTCCTTTGTCCCTATTAAAGGAAAGAAAACTTTCCTTTGTAACTCAGAAAGACTTGCATTTGAAGATGTTAAAATTGCTAGGGGATACTTAGAAATAAAAAAGCTAGTCAGCTAACAGAAGCAAATTTTAAAAAATATTTATTTTTTTATATGTTTGGAAACATACATCTTTTCCAGCTTAACACTTACAGATGAAATATTGTTAAAAGTGTTTATCTGTTTCTTCATAAGATAAGACTTTAATGGCCAATGTCCTCCAGCACCTTGTCAGTGCATTTTTATCTTCTTGTTTCTATCTCCAGCTGTAGTGATTTTTCATTATTGCTGAAAGGTAGTTGATCTAAAATATTAATGTCTTGACACAAGGTATTTTTTTATGTGGATTTGAGACTATGTAATGAAAGTGAAATTTATTCTGTGCTTTTATTATGTGTGCCCAATGTGACATTGTAATTTCTGATCTCTGCTATACACTTGTAGTCAAAGATCCACTTTAAAGAAGCTGATAATTAGCTCTCTGTATTCATGAAATTGAAAGCTTAAAATGCTTGAAAAAAGCAGCTATATCCTTAACTAACTTTATAATCATATAACCGGCTTTTTTTTTTTATAAATTAAATAATCCCCCCCAATCAGGCATTATTTGCTTTTGATGATTAAAGCATAAAATTAGTTTATTGTACTCTGTATTTAGTAAACATTCTTCTTCCTTCTTGACTGCAATATTTTGCAGAATACTGACCCTGCTAGTGAGAGTGTATGTGTTGAGCTCTAGCCAGCAGCAAATATTCGCAGGTGGATGCAATATCTGGATCAGCCTTAAGCGGTACTCATTTCCCACTACTACAAGACAGACCTGCGGTATGTGGTTTAACTGGTATTTAACTATTGTGTTCTGACTTAGTTTTCATACTTTTAAGTGTATCTGTTCAATTATTTCCTGGTTCATTCTGATAAGCATAATGCTGCAGAAGGAATGAGCAGAAGGCCAGAGCTGCTAAATATTTACTGCAGAGCGCACTTTTCCCTTTTTTACACCCAAGCTATCTCCTGGTAATGGGGCCTAGTTCTCTTTCTGGTGGAGTTGGTTAGGTTAAGAAGTACAAATAATAAAACAGAAACCCACAACACTTCTTTCCATTTACTTGCCCTGTTTTGTGTTTTGAACTTGCGGGAAGGGACTGCTGTTTCTCCAGCAGCAGTTCTGGGTGATTCACAGAGCAGCTCCCTCTCCATCCTAGCAAACCCACTGCCTGCTTGCTGCGCTGTTACCAGACAGAAGGTCATTTCTGATAACCTTCACTGTGCCCCATAGGTTATGCTTACATGCAACATTCTGTGTGTTGCATTTATGGTTTGGTTTATAAGCAGTGCGTGCAGTGATTCTTCCTGTGCCTGAATTTAAGGCATTTCAGGACAACTGACACAATTGCTACATTTTATTTATTTTCTGGATCTCTTCAAGGTAAGAAGAATAATAAGTTGCAATGCCCAACTCTACCAAAGACTGATTGCTGCCCGTGATAGGAGTCCTCTGCCCTCCTGTTCATGCAAATCTGCTACCTTAGCTGCTTCTGCTCTTTTCTGAATGATTTTTTTGAGGGGGAGAAAAAAGGGGATATGAAAAAGAAAACGGATATCTCATGGGCAGACGTTTACTCAGAGTCATTGCTATGTTGTCACAACTGTCTTCAGATTGCACCAAAATTCATTCCAGCTATGTTAATCTGAGATTTGCAGTGAAAACTGCAAATCATATGAACAATTTGTATCCTGTAGAAATGTGTGGAAAAGATAGGATGTAAGATACTGCCACATTTCAGTTTCCCTTTTGAGCAAAGGCCTCTTACTTTTTGCTGTCCTGAAGTCCAACGTTTGCAGCGCCATTGTCCACGGAGTCTGTAGGGTTTCCAAAATCCTGCTAGAGTTTTGAAGATTAAGATAGTGACTGAGAATTTTTAGGGCTTCCAGTAGGTTGTACTGTCAAAATTTGTCTGAGAACACAGGAGCTGTTCCTCTGCTGTCCCTCATATCATCTCTTCACATTCTCCTCCCCCTTATTGCACCAGTTGTGTTTTGTGACCTGGGGGTTGTAAACGCCATGGGATGTTTTGCATATGTACGTGACTATTACTAAGGAATCTTGATAGGGTTAGGACCTCTGGCAATGACTTTAAAAAAGAAATCTTTCTTAGTTGCCAGGTGCATGTAAGAAGTCAACATAGTGCCCCACCACATCTGTCTCCACCAGGATTCACTTACTACTCACAAACTGCATCAAAAATGAGAGCTGGAGGGGGGCAAAAGCTTCCCTCACACAACTTCCTGTATTTTGTGAATACAGTAGTGCATTTTGGTCATGAATGGGTTACAAATCAGACAAAAGCTGGGTTGTGGGGTCTTGTCCCTTTCTTCTCTAAGTGAATTGGTTAATTCTTGGTGGGTTTGTAGATAGGAAAGGCATTCCTTACATCAGGCACAGATGGGGAAGGGTTTCTTGTGCTGCGAGATAGGCATTCACCTCTAGACAGAGGGCAGCCTGTGGTAAACCACTTGAGTGCTTGGGAAAAGGGGGTAGGAGTGCGATTGAGGCAGTACAAAACCTTGGCAGGCATTTAGCAGGACAGTGAATTTCATCCTGGATGCTCAGCGTGTCATGGAGCAAGTCGGAGCTGGGAAATAGCGACTCTGAGCAAATGGGGGCAGCGAGAAGGATTGGGATGCTAGGGCGCAAACTGTGCCTCCGACTCTGTGAAGGGATAGTGCAGGGTGTGCAGATCCTGTTGAGAAATCAGGGCTAAAGAGAACACCCATTATATTGAAACGGTGCAATAATCAGCATGCTAGTAAAATATCTGCTTTGTAAATGGCTACCATCAAGCTGTTCAAGCTACAGACTGTGTGTACTGTACGTAACTGCAGCAAACCTGGTTGTTGCCTTTGATTGCACAGCAAATGCTTCTTTTTGCTGAGGAAGAAAACCCACAGTTTGTTTCTGGATGTCCCATAGTGCAGTGGCTGGTCTTGTGGGCAGTCTGTGGTTTGTATGTATTGGGTGGTATTTGGAAGACTCTAATTTGATATGTTCCTATCCCTGCTTCAATGCAGTGAAGGGAGCTAAACGAGAACTGTGTGCGAGTACAGCTGAGGAAAAGCAAGCGTATGAGAGGCCAATTGAGTTTGAAGCGTAAACCACTCTTTCCTTGTGTCCATCTTTATGAAACCCAAAGGAAAGATAAGTTTCTAAAGAAAAGGAAGTAAGTTGTTGGGGGAGGATGATGAGTAAACACAGAGTGTACATGAGGAAAAAGACTGCTGCAGCCTACGTAAGTTAACAGCGCGTATCAGCTGTTGAAGCAGTGCCCAAGTATGTGCTGTTTCATTACATAGAGCTGAACCGTATTCATCTCTGAAATAAAACTGACCAGTCCACCTCCTTCTTAATTAGATCCTGTTGGGATGAGACATCCCTTCCTGAAATGAGAGAAAGGTAAAATTCCCCTTCTCACCCACAGACCTTTGCACACTTGACAGCTGTGATAATATGACACTGTCCCCTGTAATTTGGATACCGCTTAAAAGTGACAGAAGGCTTTTCTAGACAGCTAGTGTTGAACTTGCAAGCTCTTGATACATGAGGTTACCAGCTGTATGCTGTTTACAGTGAGGTGATGATAATTGGTCTCTGCTGATGGTCAAAACCATGATCATCTGAGAGTTTAAGGAGGATCGAGCCTGTCTGAATCATCTACTGCACTACACAGTAGCAAAGTCTCCAATCTCTACAGTTACTGCTATTGAGGGGAGGATATCATAGGTATTACTGTTTGCTTATATATATACTTCAGGGTATTACTCAAAGCTCCCTATCCAAGAGTGGGGTTACCTTGCTGTTTGTAAAAACGTGTAGGAAGGCAGTCTCTATTCTGAAATGCTTGAATGTGTGTTATTGTAAGCATGCACATGTGCATACATGCAATGTGTATTTAGGGAACACTGTCACAGCTGCAAAATCCATCTCTGAAAAGCTAGGAAGTGTTGGAATTAAAGCTGCCCATTTGACTTTAATCTGACCCTTTCAGAAGGATGGAGGTAGGGCCCAGAGCACCCTTTTGCCCCTCACCACTTTAAGCTGCCTTTGCTTGCTGCCAGCCCCCTTATTGGAGGGAGCTGTTGGAGAAGCTTCAACTTGCCCAGAGGCGTTTTGTGATTAAGATGGAGGATGTTCCTGTGCAGCTCCCCCTGTACAGCCTTGACAAGAAGTGTGTTGCCCTGCTTTGATTTTGGAGTGTCTTTCAAGCTGAGGTGAGAGCCTGCCCAGCTGGTTTGTGGGAGCATTGCAGCTGAGCGGGTGCCTGGTAAGGTGACCTACTGGGTGCCATGCTAATCTGGATCCTGTCTCGTAGGATCAGCTTCCTGGCTTGACCTTGGACCTGCCTCACAAACACTACAGACATGGCTGGTGATCTTGATCGTAGGCTGAGCCTGGGCACCATCCAGTGCAGGGCCTGCCATACTCAGGTACCATGGCAATTGCACCCCTGCCTGGTAGAGCCTCCAGCTCTTCCTGTGCTATCCTGCTCAGCTCCGTGTTCCCCTTTCCCTGCCTTCTTTAGTCGTGTCTTCTGGTTATTTCACCTAATTTTCCCCCATCCTTTTTTTTCCCCAGTCTCCCTTCTCCTTCCACGTGTAGGATGGTTAGGGTTGCTTGCAGAGCATCTGTCAGTGCTTGATGTAGTTTAGTTATTCTCCAAGTAGCTGTATGCTGTGTTTATTCCTCTCTGCTCCATTTCTGCAAAGGCTGTAGTAGGCCATTAGGACTTTTTATTTTGATATCCCAAGTGTTTCTGATGTAAGTTTTCCCCAGCAATAACAAAGGCTACCTTAGTGAGGGGAGGACTGAAGGGGTCAGGGGAAGTCCATTTTTTGCCAGAGCGTAAAAAGAAAAAAAAGTCACTGGGGTGTTTAGTAATAGTACAGCGATGTGCTTTTCCTCATTTTCACTTTCTCAGTGTTTTGAAGCATTTTGGCTGCAACATTTCACAATTTAATAAATGTATTTAGCCAGATGCTAGCACATAGTCTTAAAAATTTCCCTCCAAATTGAAGCACTTGGTGTAAGTTATGAACAAATTAAAAGATGTCTTCTGTTAGGAAACCCCAGCCTATGTCACTTTACAAACTGTAGTATTACTATTCAGACTTCACATTTAACTAGTTGGCCTTGACTTTCAGAGCATTGGTGTCGTCCTTTCATACAAAACCGCTCTTCCTACTTTTCTCTCTTGTCTTGCTGCAGACATTCATCCCCAGCCGAGCTCTGTGGTTTTGGATGCACAGCGTGCGTGGGTGTCCTCAGTTATAACAATCGCTGTGGCAATGCTTTCGTGAAATACCCGAGTGCACCTGAGAGGGGCTGCCCCGGCAGAGCTGTGCCACAGCCCTGTGTCACAACCTTTCCTTCCTAAATTCTCTGGGCCAAATAATCCTGTTATAACTTACAGTAGGTGAAAGCTCCACCCATTCTGTAAAATCTTTGAGTTTTATCACTGTAAGTGCGGACAGTGTTTCTCATAGCAATCTGCTAGTTTCTAAATCATATGTATCCAGTTTTCTTAAGTCATCTCTGTATCTTCATAATTGCAATTTGTCAGTCATTTTGACTGCAAATCCTTCCCTAATGGCCCCGTCTTTTACACTGTTCCCTGTTATATATTATTGTAGAAAAATGGCTGTTTTCAAAATTTAGCATTTTTATCAATATGAAACTTCAGAGTATGATTTCTCTTCAATCCTGTTCTTTGCAACTTTCTCCCCCTTTCCTTTTCTGCCCACACCTCAAGTCAAATTTTAGGTATGTGGGTGGAATGGGTTTTAGTGATGTGGGGGAGATGAATAGTTACATGCAGTGATGATAGGGAGGAATAAATGCTTGTGTAGTATAGTGACAGAACTTGGATTGTAATTGCACATGGTATACAGTGCAGCTTCCTCCCAAATTTTCTTTCATGCTTGTCTTCATTTTTGCATATACCTGTCACAGAATAATTTGTTTAATTTGTATTTATTTAGTTTGTCTAGGAGGAGGAGGGTGTTTTAATTGAAAGCAAAAATTCCTGCGAACCATATGCCTCACTCTTCAATCATCTCTAATTAAATTTCTTTTCCTCCCTGATTTCCAGTTGTTTCCCCTTTGTGTGCACAAGTGAGAATTTACGTAGGAGATCCCCATCGCTGTTATCATGTCATGGTCCTATTTTATGATCTCTCAGTTCCCTCTGTGTTCATCAGACATCTTACCAAAGACTATTATTACAAACACATTCTTTATATGGAAGGATATTATGGTAGGTGAAATATTACTTCTGTAAGTCCTTTTGGTGAGTATTTCAGAGTGATAATGAAGATCAATGTATTGAGCCCCCCGGGAAAGCTTCTGTTCATTAACAAGGAGAACAAGGCATGAGGGTCTGAAGTAACACAGTGAACTGATGACGCACAGCTTGGGCTTTCTGCATTTCAGTGCTGCTATCTAATTGCAAGAGGACCCTACTCTTGCTTCTCTTTCTGCCAGAAAGTCATCTTTAATACTAATCAGCTTTTGTATAACTATAAGATAATAGGATACTTTTAGTAGCACTAGCTAGTTCAAGTATATACGTTTGTGTGTATATATCTATGTGACTGTGTATACACACACGCGTATATATTTGTGAATGTGGAATGGGAGAGAAGAAATGAGCCTTTAGTGAGAAATAATTTATTTTAGTGTTTAGTTCTATTTGTTTAGTATCAAGTATTGTTTGAAAGAGGCTAAAGGAAAAGGAACTGTGTGTTGAGATAAGCAGTAGGAGAATAAAAAAAATAGAGGCATGTACTTGGCTTAAATGATGTCCAGACTTACTGTGATATTTTCCAGGCACTGGTATTTTCTTTTTTTATTAAGATTATAAACAGTTGATTTTTGTTGAGTCTACAAAATAACAAAAAAGACCCACGATAGTAGTACAATTGACTGTTCCCAAAATATGCATTTGAGTGCATTGTTTTACTCATCCTTTGTGCTTTAAAGAGGAGCCTTTTATACCAGGTTTTAGCTTCTATGACTGATTAAGGAACCATTAGCTTGACAAATAACCATGTGATTAATTGCAGGGAAAAAAATTGGTGAATTGAATAGGGAAGTACTTGAATGCTTTCACCTTAGGCATTTACAAGGAATTTTATCAGTAGAACATGCCAGTATTATTTCGGTGGCTCTTCTGTTTCTGTTAAATCAATTTGGGCAGGATGTCTTTTCACAGGCATTTTGTGTACCCACATCTCTGCGACTGGGGGAAAAAATCAACGGCTTCTTCCAGCTCCAGCATCACTAGTGTTGATATGACTGCCTGGTAAACAGGGCTGGGGAACTGGTGGGGATGATGTTGTGGCGTGTATTTGCAAGTGTGGGTTTGACGTGGGTGTTTATGAGCTCAGCAGACCCATGCTGGGCTGGTGCGTATCCGGTCCAGATCCTTCTCTGGTGTCAAGTTGATGTGTTGCAAATACATCCAAGTGTGGGGATGGAAAGATGGGATGAGTTGCCTGGGGTTCAGCACCAGCACTGAAGGGTTCTCTTTGCCAAAGTGGAGCCTGGTAGCTCACTTGCCGTCCAGTCTATCTGGTGGGGAATTTGGGCTTCTCTAATACCCTCACTCTGCATGTTTGGGTCCCAGGGGCTACGGCTGGTTATGTGTTGGCTCTACAAGGTGTCGTGTGCATTCAGGCTCCAGGAAAACTGTTCTCTGAAGCTTTTGGTCACATCTCTCTTTGTTATCTGCATCATAGCACTGTGAGCTTTCCACTGCAAGCAAATGGCTCCTGGAGGAAAGAGGGAATTTAAAAACCCTTGATGGGTCTTACACATGCAATCAGGAATGTATTTTCCTATGAAAATACAATCTATGTAAATTTAAGTCACAGTCTGCTATGACATGGTAGAAAATGACTTATCTTGTACTGTTAGAGCTCCAAGAGGTTGGTTGTAAAGTCTGAATGTCTCCAGATATATAAATAATGTCCTATTATCTTATCATGGTCTAGGCATACGTTGCCTTCAAATATGAAAAAATACATAATATTGCTCATTTAAAAATCTTTCTTTTAAAAATGTGTGTGCCAAGAAGCAGTGTGCTGGGGAATAAGTTCAGTTGTAACCAGAGGGATTTTTTTTTTTTATTAGGAGAATTGTTTGTGAATGAGCAATGGAGATAGTGACCTACAGGGTTTACAAAATGTGGGAATCTGTCTGTCTAGCCAGTACTATAAATAAATGAGAAAGGCATTTGAAAGACTTTTGTCAGCTTGATATACATTATTTTGTTTCAGCAAGTCTCATTTGCTTCACAAACTTCATTCTGTATGTGGTGCTATTTATAAACTGGGGTGGAGGAAGAGTCTCTGGGAGTGGGTGATTCATGGACACAAAATAGGGTCATAAACAATGTTGACACTGTGGCATAATCTGATAAAATCAGAAACTTGGACAAAGAGTGCAACCCTGTTCTTCACTGGAGCTGTTATGTGGCAACTTTTCTCCCTTTCTGCTGACCTTCTCTGACTTGCCAAAAATGCCATCTAGTTTCATTTTCACAGGGACCTGGCACCGAGTTGCCCAAGGTTAACCTAAGAACAATGCTACAGCTCAGTTTTCTGCAGGGAGACTCTCGTGCCTGACCCATTTGAAAAGTATGCGTCACTGCTGGTTTTGTGGGATGTGGCAGGGGAGTGTCCGTGGGCTTCCTGGTAGCTCAGTGTGTGTCTCCTCTGCACCCTGGCCAGGAGTGGCTGCAGAGAGCTTGTGTTCACAGCTGAAGGTGGATTAATGTTCATATCACAGGCTGGGAGTTGGAGTGATGAGTTAGGAATATGTGTTCCGTCCTGTCCACTCTTTTGGTGGGCTCTGGGATTGGAAATAGGATGGAGAATTGAGAAAAATGTTCTGCAGCTTGCCTGTGACTACGCTGAGGGACAGAGCAGAGCAGACAGGAGCTGGTTTAGTATACTGAAGTGGTGTTTTGAGTGTGTGTTCTTCCTGTAGAGGTAGTTTAGTTACCTGCAGGAATAATACATGTGCTTCCTTGAGCTAAAGAAACACCGACCAACTCCAGGATTATTTACTGAAAGAGGAGAAAGCAGGATTATGAAGAGGAAGGACGTGATTGTTACTGCTGCTATACAGCAGCACTTGGAGATGTTATTTGAGCTGGACAAGATGTTATTTGAGCTGAACTTTTGAGGCACAGCATACACTATATGCATGTACGTTGTCTTCAAGGCCGTTAGAGTCTGTTGGAGAGGAAGCAAGTTTACCCAAGTACTCCATTGCACAGCTCATCTTAAAACTCAGGACTCATAAGCAGGCTAGTGTATCTGCAGAACTGTGGTATGTCCCAGTATGGCCAGCAAATAACCATTCAGAGAGTCACGTAGGAGAGGAGTATGTGAAGAGATAAAGGAAAAGACTGCAGTGCAGGAATGAAAGATGAGATTTGCCTGTGCTGGTGGGTGAGGATCCCAAAGTGCTTCCTGCTCAGAAGCCTGTTAGAACAAAATCAGAAATATACTTGTGAGCATTCAACCCACAATGGAGATAAAAAGCACATAGAGTTTAAAGAAAAAAAGAAGAGAAAAAAAAAGCAAGCCCAACCAAATAAAAATACATAGACAAAAGTGTGCGCCCACCATAGGCAGGAAAATCCTATCTCTTGCTTTCTCCTGTTATGGGAGGGGTTATTGTTTCTTTTTCTAATAAAAGAATCCTTTTTAAAAAATGTCTGTGGGAAAGTGGAATAGTCTGAATCGAGTCTTTGAGATGTTGTATTACAGAGAGTCACAGAAAATGTACTATGCAAATGACTATCTGCCTTATTAGATGCCTCAATAGAGTTCATTGTATCAAAATTGCTATTATTGGAGATGGATGGACACTACATGATTTTACCATCAAACTGAAAAACTTCAGTGTTACAGTCTTATTGCTAGGGTAATAACAGTGCACTGACTTAAAGGAGAGAACTGAATTAAAGGGGAGTGAAAGATCCATTGCTCTGTCCATTTTAGTTTGTCTTTTGCAGACTGTGTATCATTTAAGGGGTCACAGTCAGGGGCGCGGGGCGTTGTGCTTCATGGTATTGGTTTTGTTCATCTTTCATTGCTAATAGAAAGTCCTTTTATGGGGAGAAATCCTCTAGCACCTGCTGTGATTTTGCTTGATTGCAGTTGTAGGGATGCCAGTGTTGTTGGACAGTGGCGATGCTGGCATATTTCTCAAGTGGGTGCTAACCCTGTGCTTGGTGTCCTTGTGAAGGAGGAGCACATTCTCCTTTGCTCCATGATGTCAGGGTGGGTGTCACTTGATGTACTGAGTCTGTCTGCCTTGCAGAATGGGAATTTTCAGATAAAACTTTGGCTCAGAGTCTGTGTGTTTGCTGGCTTTGTGGCCCCATGGTGATAGTAAGGATCCATCATTGGGTTTTCAGCTAGGTTTGGGCTATATTGCTGTTGTCCATGGAAAGATGCATCTCTCCTGAGCAATTTTGGTTCTTTAAACCTACTGTTTGCTTCATTTGCTTCTTGGTGGGGAGGGGAAAACAACTCAGTTTGTCTCATTAATTCTTTGGTTAATATGTGTGAAAGTTAATGAGTAACTAGAAGTAGTACAGGCAAATCAGAAAACAGTAACCTTATTCAGTGTTTGCTTTTCTTCTTTGACTTTTCAGTTGTGGAGTGATGGGGAGGGACTATTACTTATTAAACGAAAGAAGTTCTCAACAGCCCCCACCATTCCCCCCAGATAACCAACTGTCCCCCCCAGTCCTTGAAAGTATCTCCTGTCATGCTCTACTCTCTAATATGAGTTAATAACCAGGGATGGCAATGAGCCACAGAGCAGCTCTCAACATACCTAACATACAGAAATAAGATTATTCTGAATTTGGAGGCTTTGTTTTGCCTGCTTCATTCTTCTAATTCTACAACCTCTCCAGGTGTCACCTTGCGCTTATTTCCAAGGACAACCTAGCTGACCTCAGGCAGACAACCCTGATGTAAATGACAGCAAGAAGCCAGTTGGCTGAAATCAGAAGTCTGTGATGTGAACTTAGGCCCTGTCCTTTCCCATCCCCTCACCAGTGCTAACGGTGGGGCTAGTGGTTCTTACCTCTCCTTCTTCTTTACTTCACCGGATCTGCATGTGTATACTGAAATCTGCAATTGTAGAGTTGGCTAAATCTGCTCCTTAGTTTTCCTTAATTATTAAGATACTTTTTTTCCTTGCACATCTTTATGAAGAAAAAACTAAATTCCTTAGTAAGGCATACTCCACTCTTCCTGTGTCATTCAGCTGGGGGTATGTGCTCTAGCTTTCACTATTTTTGTGTTGCCTATGAACGTTTAGTAAACTTTATTTCCTTTTGGATGTGAATATACACTCAGTTCTTCTCCATTGCACTTTTTCAGTTCAGTTTTCCACCCTGGTCTTGAGCGGTTAGCTTAATACAAGTGTGTAGATAGAAAAAGAAATTAAGGTATCAGTGACTGTTGCAGCTCTTGTCTTTATGTTTTTACAGAAGCTTTGGATCTATCTCCGAACAGTTACAGCTTCTGAGGGTTAAAAATTGCCGCTTGGTATAGTCTGTTGGGAGTTCTTTTGGGGCAGATTGAAGCAGTAACAGCCTAAATTCCTCTATCACCTAATCCAGAAGACATTATGAACTCATAAAGAAGCAGCTCCTCTATTTAATTTTTTTTAATGATACTTTTCTACTGCTGTGACCCATAACATGATGATTACTGTAAGTTCTTTAAAAACCAAAACCAACGCCAAGACATCTATGTCCTTTTTCTGGAGCTTTTGGCAGCACCTTGCCCAGGTCAGTGTCACATTTCTTGGTATATTCAGTCATGTTGCATGTGTCAGCTACAAAATGGGGAAGGAAAAAAAAAGTACTGTAGGAAACGGCAAGATACATCTTAAAATCCAAAAGTCTTTTTAGATTATCAGGAATAAACACGGTACCTGAAAATATTTTTAACTGATTAAAATGAAGAAAAAAAAAAACTTTTAAGCTAAAATTCTATTTATGCTGAGTTCAGTGAATGGGAAGGTTAACTTGTATTTTCCCTCTATCAGTAGAGAGAACTTAAGAATACATTTTAAAAAAATTACAGTAATATGATTTGTTTGGCATGTACAGCAACAGAAATTCTGCTTTTCTTCTACTGCTCATCATCAGAAAGGCTCAGGCTACAAGTTAGTGTGTTGTTTTGAACTGAGCTTTCTATCTAATCTTTAAATGCATATGTGGCATTTTGTGTTGATTGAATATATTCTGTGATTATGCAGAATAAGGTTCTATTATATGCAAGAAGCGTGTTTAATACTGGTTCTGTCATTGCATTTGTTTCCAACATCGTGACTTATATGCTGCTTCTCTTTTTCTTGTATGACTTCTTTGTATTTTTTCATTCACTTTACTAAAATGGTAGGGAAAATACTCTCAGTATCTCACTTAAGAAAGCACGTTATGCATTTTTGACTGGCTGCGTACAGCTCAACTACCATTTCATAAAATGGCTCATCAAACTATGAAGAGCACCAGGATCATTATTTCTCCCACCCTCTTTTTCTGACTCCCTTATTTGTCTCAGAAGGGCTTTAGTCATTTACTGTGTCCTTCCTCTTAGAATTTATATTTTATTTTCAGTATCGCCATCTGCCCCAGGTGAAATTTCCTCCCTTTGTAATGGAAGACTGAAGGTCTGGTTGTCTAGTCAAGTGAACTCTTGTGTCTTTTCGTTGTTGATGATGAAAAGTGGAGTTGCAGCCGGTGACCACTTAGCTCTTCTGACATCTCACATGCCTGGTTCCCTTTCTATGCCAAAGGAAATGGGATTTTTTTTAGTGCTGCTAGCCTTGCATTTTTGCATATGACTTAATTTTCTCTTTTTGCAAAGCTGTGTTTTCTTTAATTCTTAAGCTTGGTCTCTTGAATCTTAATGACTTTCTTGAGTCTGTTTACCAAAGAAGCAGCAGTTTGGAAATGACTTCTCAAACAGGGAAGGATAAATTATCTCACTTTGTCATTCCCATGTTTTGGACCCTACATACGCACCACAAAAGGTGAATTCCTTGCTGAGCCTTTGCTGGACCATGAAGTATTTATGTCTGGCAAATGCTGTAGATTCATCTTTCAAAAATGTGTTATGGGAAATAGAATTAATGTTTTCCTCTGAGAGAAATACGCTGCAAATGCCAACTACCTGAAAGACTATACCTTATTACTGTAGTTAGGTTGGAAGGACAATGGGCAGGAGTGGTTTTTGCAAGATGTGAGCACGGTTCTCAGCAGAACGGTGCCCCGGTTGCCCTTTCTAGGCGTTACTGAAGTGCAGATATATGCAATTTGCATGAAGAGGCAAAATAATGGGTGCTAAATTTCCTCCTGCTTTCTTGAAGTTCTGCTATTTCTAGCTGCTGTATTTGTCTTCCCTGCTGATATTATTGTGCAGAGGAGGGAGAACAGTTTATTTAAAAACAAGTATTTCATAGCAGTTAATTTGTACAGTATTTATAACAATTACTTAAAGAACACATGATACCTTTTCTGTTGTGAATAAAAACTACTAAGCTCTACTAAGGAGTAGTGCAGGTTAGCTAATGAAATATTTTGCATCATGTGGTTCCCAACTCGTTCATTCATTTCACTGTTGGTGCTGGCTGAAAGATGATTTGTGCATCTCACTGCCTTGTGCATCTCAGTATTGATAACAGTAAACTAGTGTACCTGGAGCACCGAGTGTCTTTGAAAACAGTCTTTCTAAAAGCATGTGCTCATGTCCAGAAATGTACGCTGTTATGGCAAAAGGACCTTGATCTGTGTGATTTTTAAAGATGTCATTTGCCCCCCGACAGCCTTCAACTGGGTCACACAGGCAAAAAAAAGAAAAGGCAGGCAGGAAATGAGTGGATTGTAGAAGTGATGCTTTTTGAGAGTCCTGGTCAGTACAGAAAATGCCTTCATTTTGTCGGCAACTGGTAGAGCTTTCACCAGACAGAAAGATAGGCAAATTATTGTGTTTACTTCCTTAACATCACTGAAATATTTGACAGCTCTGTGAAATGTCTGTTGCTTGCAGAACGTGAACGTTTTCCTGCCTCAGTTGCCATTGAGATGGATAAGCTCGAGATGTTTTCCTTCATGTTTGCAAGAGGGTGAGGCTTTACGAAACAGCTGAGCCAATCTGATGGCCATCTACTTCCCTGCTGTCATCCAGTGACGCGAGCTGCTCCCTTTCACTCTGCTGGCCCACATCTGACCCCATGTTGGGCTGGGTGAGATACCTAAACTGGCAGAAAGCTATTCCCATTATTCTGGCAGAGAAGTTCTCTGCCAAATTAGCTCCTTAAATTCACTGTGCAGTCAGATGAGTGACTGTGCCTCAGTAAGGGCAGACTGAGGAGGTGAGGCATAGCTTGTCCCTTTCTGCAACAACCTGAGTTGGGTAGGGTCAGCTATGTTCTGCAATAATAGTGATGAGAGTTATATTCATAATATTTTAGTTTCTTATGCAGTGTTGAATCATCCATCTCCGTAAACCTAGAATCAAATGCCGATTTCGGAGCTAGATGCCTGAACCATTTTAATAGAGCAAATCAAAGCCCAGTGTGTTGGTAATGACAATATGCCTATGATCAATGAGTTTGTTTCAGACTTCAAATTTTTCATTACAGCTGCAAAGACTAAAAGCTCTTTGAAGCATAAAAATCAGTTTTCCTTTTTAAAATAATTTCTGCACCCAGTTTTTGGAGAGAAATAGAAGTAACATGGTGGCAATGTTGCACATCTCTAGCAGAAGCAAGTATTTCCTATCAGCCAAAACAAAATGAACTTTCTAGCTTTTTCTGGAGAGTTGTCCGCTACTAGCCATGTGATATTGAGAAATCAAGTGTTAGTATATGTTTGTGCTTTGTTGAACCTGAGATTAGTGGCAAAAGGTAATTTCTTAGAAAGCCACCTGTATCCTGGGCTGCAGCAAAAGAAGAATGGCCAGCAGGTAGAGAGAGGGGATTCTCCTGGTCAGATCCCACCTGGAGTACTGCATCCAGCTCTGCAGCCTCCACATTAAGAAGGACATGGACCTGTTAGACTGAGGCAAGAGGAGGGCCATGAAGATGCTCAGAGGGCTGGAGCACCTTTCCTGTGAGGACAGGCTGAGAGAGCTGGGGTTGTTCACCCTAGAGAAGAGAAGGCTCCGGGGCGACCTTATAGCCCCTTCCAGTACTTAAAGTGGGCCTGCAGGAAAGATGGGTACAGAAGAGCTTAGTTATTTATTTCAGCATGAGCTGGAAAAAATCCACACATTCAAATACACTAAAATAGTTTGAATATTTGTCTTGCAACATATTTTCTTTTGGGATAGGTACAGTTGATTATGCTAAAATTAATTAAGCTGTGGAATCATTAACATGGAGATGTGATAGATTGATTCTCCAGTACTTGGCACTCTTAAATCAAACTGTTTTTTCCTTGAGCTGATAATTTAGCTAAATCCCATGACGCAGATTTTGCACAGAAACCTCTGCAGGAGGAATCAGGCCATGGGCTCTAAGGCATGTAAAGGTTTGTGACTTGCATTTGCAACAAAGTGTTGTAGCTTTGTGCCGTGTATGTTTTTCCTTCAGTTGACTTGTCCCTTGGCTGCTTGGCAAAAGTTGGAAGGACTGGGATCCTTCAGTATCTTCCTGTGCACTTTCCATTCTTGTTGCTGTTAGAAATTGCAGACTGGTTACTTAGAGTTCATGCTGAGGTCAGAACATGGGAATCTACTGGCATAATCTTTTTTCTTCCTCCTCCAGTTTACATTAGGGAATTAATTTTTGTTTCTTTGTTGTTTATTTTACCCAAAGGCTCTTATCTGTTTCCCCAAACACATTTTGTTTCTTTTGAGGCTTAATATTCCTGTTGTCTGAGACATGTCTTACACTTTTTAACAAAAAAGTGATTTTCAGACTTTTCTTGTAGTCCTGCTGGCAAGAAACTATTTCTAGTTAGGAGATGGAGTTTAAAGCCTGTTTTTTACCAGTTAGCAAAAGCTATGAAGCAGGCTGAAGTCCTTTTTTCAGCTCTGACAGTCTTAAGCTACTGTTGCCAGATGTTTTCACTTGTAAATGTTATGTCCATATGGGTCCACTCCACCTCTCTTTTGTGTTTATCTGTACCTATGAGCACGGGCTCTGTGAAAATAGATAGAAATATTGTAAACTTTGTTCGGTGTGATTTTTGTACCCTTGAATTTTTCTTTGTGGGAGCAGCATCCATTTGCAACATGAGACTGGTAACTTTTTGAACAGAAGTGGTAGGAAAAAAATATCTTGGCTTTTTGGGTCTTGGTTTGGTAGGAGATGGTTAAGGAAGAATATTAGGTGAGGTGAACCTGGGGCTTTTTTGTGGTGTAGTTTCCCCTCCCCAGGCTGTTGTTGCTGTGACTGGTGGTTGGTCTACATTGATCAGAGGGGCCAGGCAGAAGAGATTCTCCAAAGAATTTGAAAAGCCCTTGGACAGAATTTGCCCTGGTGATCTAAGATATTATCTGCCTTGCCTGGCAGGGGCTGGGCTGGTAGCTGGGCTCAGTAACATTTTGAACTTTCACAGCGAAACTTGGCCTCCTCTCAGCTTGCCCACATCCTGCACCTGAAATAGAGTGGCAAGGCAGCAGAGCAGAGGTTTGCAAGGGGCACCATGTGGGTAGGCAGGAATTTGGACCCGGCTGATGGACCATCAGGCTGTTTGCGAGGACAGCAGTTGTAGGAGGGTTATGTGTAATCAGGAATGGAAGGCAAGCTTGCCCCTTGTCAGTAGTCTCTTACAGAGAGAGAGGTGCTTGGTCCATTCACAGAGAGCAGACCTCAAAAATCACTTTGTCCTTTAAAAAGGACCAAAATAATAATCAGAGGTTGGAGTGGGAAGAACCAAGCTAAACAGAAGTTCTTTTCTCCCATTGCCAGTTGCCATCTCTTCCAGCTCTAAGTGCCCAGCCAAAGTATTAGTACTGAGCTGATACAGAGAAGTCTATATACAGTTGTTCATATTATAAGCAAGCCTATTTGTACATAGTTGGATATAGGTTACCTATTTTCATTTATTTGAGGTATTATTTACCATATTTTAATTACAAGTTTCCACCTGAAAAAAATAATCACAGAATAAAAGTAATCTGTGTCCCACTTCTATGCATATGAAATAAAATTTAAAAACAGGCACCAAAACCCTCTCTTAAGAACATTTTGTCTGCATATATTTAGATACAGGGAAGTTTACACACAAATCTAATGATGAGGATCAGTTAGTCATACAAACGTTTGGATGTTTACCCAAAACCAGGGAAGCAAACAGCAAACACAGCTCCCAGCTCTGCTGCAGCTCTTTCCTTATCAAATGCGACTCCTCTTGTTTGCTGTTGCCTTATGGCGCTTTGGGAAGAAAGAGATACTTTGGTATTCCTCGGTGTATTTTGGGAATTGTGCTAAAACTACTGGTGTTCCACTGGCACACTTTCCCCCCCCACTCCTCTGTCACTGCTCTTCTTAAAAGTATTTTGAAAGAGCTGATGTACCATCCCCACTCTGCAGCAGAAACAATAAAAAAGGGCAGGAATGTGTCTAATGACCCATGAAAGCAATAATCCTTGTAAGCAGTTGGTTGGGAAAATAAGTCATATGTCTTTATTTTGAATGTCTGAGGTGATTTAGAAAGCATATGCAATAGGAGAAAGTCTGTCAAAACAGTTGCTGACCCTCCTGTATGCAGCAGAACCTGAGCAGCTGATCTGAAAACATTTTTGGGAGCTACTGTCAGATCCATTCTTTAAATATGGTGTCTGCAGGGTTGCAGGAAGTCCCCACAACACACAGTGATTAGCCTTCAACTTTTTCATTAATGTGACGTTTTCGTCTTCAGTGTGAAAGTTTTCCCAAAGATGGCATGTTCAGAAAAGAGCTGCAAGCTCAGTAATAATTTTACAACTGATGTTTTGCCTGTCTTTATCACTGATGTTGGAGATTGTTAGCAAAAAAAAAGAAAATGTAAAAAGTGCTGCTCCTGATGTCATTAATTTCCATAACCTGTCAAGGTTTAAAGGCTTATTGATTTGTGGTTGCTGATTAGAGCGAACAAAGAAGTTTTAAGTTGTTAAATTGTAAGGTCAGAGCAATTAATATACACAGATGTATTTTCAGGGACTTTTTTAATATTTGCAAAGATAACAAGATTTGCCCGTTTCTGTACCAGCAGCGATAGAAATCTTGCTTAAATAAACTGAAATAAAATACAATGAAGCCTTTAAAAACAAAGCATGGAAGGAAGGGGCAGCAATTTATTGGCTCATTGTGTTGATGACATGCTAAATACACAAGCAGAGCAAAAGTGACTTGAGGGGGCTTAGCTCAGGATCTAGTTCAAAGCCTTTTTCATTCACGTGTTATGGTGTCCTTATGGAAAATTAATTCTTCGACTGGAGGCTGTCTTAGAGATCTCAGTGCGAAGATCCGTGCTTTATCTAGTTAAACACTGTTGAAACTGAAAGCTGTTAAAATAGTACTAGGTGGTTTTAATATGATGTCAACTGAAGTTACTTTGCGTAAAGATCTCCATGGCCTCAGTATCTGGCCATGGTCAGCAGGGCGGTTCAGTATATTTTTACTTAACTAATATGCTGCTGTGCTTATTTTGAATAATCTCTTCTTCCTGCATTATAACTGTAGTATTTTAAGTGTAATTTCTCAGAAGTCGTGCTTCTGCAGGCAAGTTGGTGAGAAGAAGGGTTCCTAAAAGCAGATCAGTGGAACTGTTAAGTGATTTCAAATTGCAGATCTTGAGTAATTAATTAAAAAATGAATAAAAAAAAAAAACCACGGCAGTGAGGTTGAATAGAGTAACACTGGCAACTTGTCTTGCAAATTCTGTAAATTTAATGTACAAATTGCCAAGGCACACTAAGCTAGGAACCTATTGCAGTGTTTGTAGCAGCCTTACAAGAACTTTACCCTTGTGGCTGTACAATAAACACACCATCGTTTTTATTACAGGGAAATGTTTTCCTTTCAGTATAAGACTTTGCTGCTTTGTTTGCTTTGATGTTGTGTTTTGAATAGTATGTGAAATATAAAGGTTCATGTGTTAAATCTTGGCCATTAAAGAATTAAAAAAATCCAAAACTTTTTTGGATTTAAAAATTGAAAATTATTTGATTTAGAGTGTTGCAGAAAGCCACAAAATTAGCAGAGCAAATAAAGAGGAAATAGTGTTGACAGATTACGTTTCCTTACCATAATTATTAAAAATACTGGCTTGTAAAAACGCCTGTGAGTAACGGTTATAAAACACAGCAAGAGAACCATTAACAGAGAAAGAAAATCTTGATCTGTCCTCTTGGTTGTTATGTGCAACTGGTCTAGGACTGAATGGAAAACTCTTCTACAATAAGCACTAAATTATGAGAGAAATGAGCTGTATTAAAGAATATACAGCTTTCGGGAAAGGAAAAACAGAAACAATACTTGAGAATGACTGAACACCGTGTCCCAAAATTTCAGGCAGTTTGTTCATGGTGCAGTCTCCTAAATGCAACTGGTTTAATTTTAACTACTTTTTTTTTTTTATTTATTTTTTTTTAAGAGTCAAAACATGTCTAACACTTTCATAACTCTGTTTGCCAAAGCCTGGCTGCCTGCTCTGCCTGATTCCTTAACTCAGTGCAACAGAAATTCGCTAATTCCCATCAGTTTCCAAAAAAACGGTCTGCCTGTGTGTGTCCAGCACTGCAGCTGCTGCTTCTGTTCCTTTGGTTCTCAGCCACCATAAGGAGGATGAAATGCTTCTAACATGCAATACTTTCAGCTTTTTTATTATTTTATTATCATGTTCCTTTGCCCCTTGCTCAGAGGGATAATATATACTCGGGGCCCAGTGGATCGGGGTTGCTTGCAGGCAGGCTGTTACTTCAAGCCAGACTTCTTATTTCTGCTCTCCAGAGTTGTAACCCTTAGAACTGTCTGATATTAGGTTACATACTGAAAATGGGGATCAGAGATGTCCTTTGCAGACAGATTCTAGAAAAGGCCAGTTTTAAATTGCTCACGCTCTTACTTGTCCCTGAGAAAAATCAAGCCTAAGTGCTCCTTTTGTCCAAGTAGCAGAAATGCTGCAGGGAGTCTGGGGGGAGTTTTCAGTCGTTTCTGTAGAAATATGCTGACTGAACAGCCGTGGTGCTTAGTCCAGACCTATCATAGATGTGTTTGTTTGTTTTTTAATGGATGGTATTTGTAGTAGTGGGAGAGACCGAACTGTACGCTCCATATCTTGTTACACTTGTTGAACCTTGCAGTTTGGCCCACTGTTCATCTTGTGAATGTAAGTTAGGATTTAAGTCTCCTTTTACCTGTGAAATGAACAGTTATTTTTTAAAAATACACGTTTATCTACTGAATCCAAGCCTGACTTGGACTCGACTATGTGGGAATCAAAGCCCCCCAGCCATCCTGCTCCTCACTCTCTCCGGTTCAGAGCCGCTTCTGGCCAACTTCAAAGAATTTACTTCAAAGGCTTGCGGCAGACACAGAACAGCACAGGCTGAGGTTGGAGTTTCCAGCTTCAGCAGAGCTAGTGAAGTCTTGGCTTCTTGGGGAGTCCTGTTCTGTTTTCCTGTTATTCACTCAATGCGCAGCAAAACGCTAGCTGATTTTATGGGAGGAATGGAGGCTGGCATTCACCTGTCACTTAGACTGTGCAGCAAGAGGGGAAAGTGCTGGTGAAAGGTAAATATATCCAGCTCTGGCAGAACAAAGGAACTTAAAATTCATCTGTGAAGAGAAATATTGTATTAGTTCCTCATCTCCCCTGAACATAGTGCTTGTCTTTATAACTGAAGTGCAAGGTTTAATTCTGCCATTATGGGATATTTTTCATTTTTTTTTTTTAGCAATCTTATTACAACTCTTCTGATTCTTCTTAGTCCCTGCTGGTTCCTCTTCTCAGCTTCCTGAGATCTTACTTCTCGGCAACTTCCTTGAACTATAATAACCATGAGTGCCACAGAAATAGTGTGCGTTGCCTGGAAGTTTGCTTTCTTTTTTATTTGGAAATGTGGTACCTTCTGAGTGTCAAGTGTCCACTTGCACAAGGGGAAACTGCGGCTCCTGCTGGCACAATTGCACTGGAAACTTTGCGCAAGCTGGAGGCTGGGGCAGCCACTTCCCTCTTGGGTTGGAGTGAACCCCTCTGCACTGGGTTGGGACCTTGGTCACGCAAAAAGATGTGCTCTGGGCATCTTCCTCCCCTAACATTCTAAAATTCTGTATGGGTTTTTCCAGAGAGAACCCTCCCTCCAAACCCCAGAATGTTTGTCCTGTAAGCTACTGCTCTTGATTAAAAGCTGTCATAGCTTCAGGAGGAGTCAAGTAATACTGAGGCTGGGGGAGCAGCTGAAAAGTCTCTGTCCATGGAAAATAAAAAGGAGGTGGGGTGAAAGCACCTGGTACAGCATTTTCATGAGAGCTACTTGGTGTCCTTCAAAAGTAGATACAGAAATATGTCCAGGTCTTATTGCTTTCTCCACATCCCTGTTTTTTTTAAATATTAATAGTTTCCTTTAAGACAGTGGCCCTGAGATGGGGTGTGGTTTATACCATACACTTGCCAGGCTATTTATATATTCAGAGCCTTGCTCTTGCTAGTGGGGGAAAAAAAAAACCACAACAAAACTGTGGGAAAAATGTTAAGAGTCATCTTTTTTTTTTTTTCTTCCCCTATTATTTTAAAGCAGCTTTTTTTTGTGTATGGAGGAATGGAGATCCTAGTGCCTGCAAAAACCAGAGGTTTGCTGCTTGGGCAGAACATTAATCCAGAATCAATAGCAGAAAAGATATCTCAAATACTGATTATTTTTATAAAATCATACAAACTTTTCTTATACATAAGTAATAAATATGTCTATGTATAAAAATAAATAACACCACTATCGTGCTTTCTGCAGTAGCTGTTACTAGAGTGGAATTTGGGAACTAAGACTCTGATCCTGACAAGCACTAAGTGTCCTTCCAGTTAGAGCTGTGAATGTCTGCAGCTCTCCACCCCAGCCTGGCATGTGCCACTGGCTGGGAGTTGGGCGCTGGAAGACATTATCAGACAGGAACTTTTGATTCATTTGCGTGCACACACACATAAAAAACCCAGGCAATTTTGGCTCCCATCATATCACTGAGATCTTTCATTGTCTCGATCTTGTTTTTAGAAGTCTTGACGCGGACTGGTGATTGAAAAAGCTGTGCCGCAGGGTGGAGACTTTCCTCTGCTTCTGCCTGGTCTCTTGTGCAAAGCAGCTGCTGGTGCACCCGCTTGGGACTGGGAAATGGGGCTGGGGGTCCTGCTGGCTTGGCCAGGTGTCAGAGCAGCAGCGGCCAGAAGCCATTGTACGGGAAAAACTCAGCTCAACTGTAGTGGCTGTCCCCTTTTTCATATTTCACAGAATCACAGGGTTGGAAGGGACCTCTGGAGATCATCTAGTCCAACCCCCTGCCAGAGCAGGGCCACCTTAGAGCAGGTTACACAGGAACGCGTCCAGGCGGGTTTTGAATGTCTCCAGAGACGGAGACTCCACCACCTCCCTGGGCAGCCTGTTCCAGTGCTGTGCCACCCTCAAGGGAAAGAAGTTCCTCCTTTATCTATTTATCTATTTACTTTTCATTGTCATCAGGGGGTGTAAATTTAGAAGTCGATGGTAAAGATGCAAGAGATGGGCAGGCTTGGTTAAATGGGGCAGCGATTTCAGCTAATTGCAACTTTTCAGCCATAGAGCTGATAACATCCAGTCTCTTGAGTGACGACTAACAGCATCCCTGCTGGTTTGTAATTGTGTGTGATGCCTCATCAAAATTGTGTGGCTACTGAACGAGTAGTTTTCTGTATGAATGGCCACTTTCTGTGTAAGAAACTATGCCTGCAACACAGTATTTTCTCTCCAGTAAAGATAATGTAATAAAAGGAGCTGCTTGAGCCTAATGCTGAGGACTGGGAATGCTGCAATTAGAGCCTGTATTAGAGCACAGATTCACAAA
The DNA here is from genome assembly GCA_013400135.1 of Rhinoptilus africanus. Lineage (NCBI taxonomy): Eukaryota > Metazoa > Chordata > Aves > Charadriiformes > Glareolidae > Rhinoptilus > Rhinoptilus africanus. The sequence goes on from VXBO01001120.1 coordinate 1,018,635, forward strand.
ATACCCCAGACTGGAGAATCCTGCTTTGCTGTGCATATGTTGACTTGCCTTTACTGGTGTTAATCAGAGCACTGCATCATGATCTCGCTGCTGTCACTTCATAGTCCCATAGCTTTGATTAATTAGATGACTTTTGGGTCTCACTTCTTTCTATTTTTGCCTATAAACAAAACTGGCATTAAATGGTGCCGACACCTCCCTACCCAGGATATTAATTTCAGTGAAAGTATTATAGATGTGTCTATCTGATATACAGTCTTGTTGAGTAGCATTTAGTCCCACCCTAAGTAATAGGAAATAATGAATAACGTTTTTACCATTGTACTCCAACTGCTTTTGAATGAGGGGAATGTACTGAGTTGCCTCTGATAGAGGAACTTAACACTGTTCCCGAAATTACTGCTATTCAGTAGGATTAAGCACAAAGCTAAACAGAGAGGAAAAAGAACAATTTATGCCAGTCATTTGTACTCTGCTGCCTCCCCACCCCGGCGTGCAAACAGATGCCTTTCCCCGGTGCTTCTTTCTAACATTTATTTATTGTTTTTACAGCATTTTCTGCTCCTAGGGCTGTTGGCCTCTAGGTGCTAATGAAATGTGAATGTGTCCCAGACTCGCCCTCTCCTAAGTGCATGCAGCTCTGCAGTGGCCAGATATTTTGTTATACAAAAAGAAAACCAGAAGAAAACCAGAAATCTGCATCTTTATTTTTGTGTTTAGTGGCAAAAAGATGCAAAAATCACTTCCCTTTTTTCTTTTTTTTTTTTTTTTTTACCTCCAGAAATTTTCAAGGGGAAAAAACTGTGGCAATTGAACCTGGGGATTGGGGGGGGGNTTTTTGTGTTTAGTGGCAAAAAGATGCAAAAATCCCTTCCCTTTTTTCTTTTTTTTTTTTTTTGACCTCCAGAAATTTTCAAGGGGAAAAAACTGTGGCAATTGAACCTGAGTATTGGGGAGGGGAGATGGACGAGGAAGTCATACAGAAACACTGAAACCCCCAATTTGGCTAGTTTCAAGTTAATCTAACTGTTTTGCCTGACCTCATGTTTGAGTGGTTTATCTTGGGCTTCATGCCTGTGTGGTTTGTGTTTTAAAACCAAGAGCCACAGGGGAAGGAGATCGGGGGAAGGCATGGGGAGAGGGCAGCCCATGTTTTTCCCCAGCGGCACATCCCTCTGTCTTTTGTTGAAGCCCTTTTTCTTCTTTGGGGCTTGACCTTAGATCTCCCTTGCAGCAGGAATGTGTTTATTGCTCAGTGGTAATTAAGGATAACTGGGCACATGCTGGAGGACAGGTCTAAGCCACACTGATGGCTCATGGAGAGGGAGCTGTGGCCCCACTCTGCTCTTTCCTGTCACCTCCATGGGCTAGCAAGCGGGTGGCCCTGCAGCCAGTGTGTGTCTGTCCGAAATGAGAACCTGCATAAAGAAGGATTAGTCTGTTGGCCAGGCAGCGTGGAGATTTCAACCTGAATCTGCTGTGTGCCAGCTGAGTGCTGTAACCATTTGGCCATTGGGAGCTACTTTCACCGTATTATGGCTGAATGTAGCCCTTTGTTGCATTGGCTTTTATTCCCCGCACCCAGCGTCTGAACGTTTTTGTCGTGATCAAAATAGTTTGTTTCCATCTCCTGCGTTGGTTTCAGTGCAAGTCAGAGGGGGTTGTCCTCGAGTGAACCATTCTGTAAGTTCAGCCCAGATTCATGAATAGTTTAGTCTTCCTTGAAACTGTGTTTTTTAATGAATAAATTATTCAGCAAGGGGAAAAATAAGTTCCCTCCAGAAACAGCAGTGTTAACATCTGCTAGGCCTGTTTTGTTATTGTTATGTAGTCCTTGGGCTTGTCATGAGCAGTGTGGACCCAGTTCAGCTGACAAAAAAACTTGACTCCCTGGACAAGTGAGGAGGTTTGGTTTGGTTTGGTTTTTAAAGGCTGTAGCTTTAAAAAGAGCTTTGCACCAAAAGCTGTGGTACTGCAGTAGAAAGAACTAGCTCACATGGTAACACAAACAAGATATCTAAGAGGCAACATAAACTCTCTATAATAATAGGGGAAACGATTAGTCATTTTAAACTCATCCTTATTCAAAGCTGTTCTGGCTCTCAGGCATCTGTTCAGTGTTTGAAATGAAGGAGGAAGCTCTGGTACTTTATTGGAAAGGTTGTTTCTACAGAAGATCAGTTAAGTTAAAAGATGATATTTTGGTCTATTTTGGGTTGCGTAGCTGTGCAGACACTGTGTTTCTGGGTTGACCAAGCCACCGTTCACACCCAGCTTTTCTGATAGTCGCTATAAATACACTCTGTTCTGCAAAAAAACTTGTACTAATGAAATTAAAGAAAGAAGCCACAGGCTGCATATTATGGGTGCTAAGACTTGATAGATATATGAAGTGTTCATATGACATGTGAAAGAACAATGTAAGAGCTTAAAACGTTACTGTCCTAATATTTGAGGATGGGAGGATCTTCATACAGTGTATACTGAAATGGGATAAGAGAGATATAAGAGAAAACAGGCAGTATCTTTTGGGATTAAATTCTGGTTAAATCAGGGTAAAGAATAGAAAGAATAAAATCGTATCCCCTGCTTCAGTTGTTTCATTCCACAGTCTCCACTGTGGGAAGTTTGAATGTAAGGTACAAAGGACATTAGTCAGATGAGTTTTGGTAAACCTGCAATGTAAATGTTTGGAGTGAGATTTAACAACACCACATGTGCAATCAATTTTCTTTCATTTAAATATGAAGATTAAATTCTGATAAGTCATATCATCTAACTTCAGTTTTTGATAAATTGGCTAGGAAATATTTGGTGATAGTTGGATCAAAAATGTGGAAGACGTTACCAGAAACTTTCACATTTAATTACTGCCTTTTATTGTAGTACTTACGACTTTCAGTGCAGGATTTTCCCTGGGCTTAATGACTGACCACACCATCTACTTCTGTGAGCAAAAAGGTAATTCTTTTGTGCTTGGATTGTCTCTGCTGGTGTTGGATTCCTTTCTTCAGAGTACTAGTGTTTGAATGAAAGTAAGTAACTTCATGTTCTTGCAGTCCATGATGAAACATGGTTGGTTGAAGTACGTGCAGTGCAAAAACTTTTTTTTTTCTTGGCACCTACAATACCCTACCTACTTGTTTCTTGTATGATATTTTAATCTTGAAATGTTTTCTATAAACATATCCCTGATTTTCGAGCTATCCCCTGACAAGACATTCTAGTTGGTGGTTAGTTTTTTCCGTGGTTTTGTTTGGTTTTTTTAAAGCCATGTTCTTTGAGAAATGGGTGGTGCTTTGTCTTCCCTCTTACAGGCAACAATGTTGTACATGATCAGAGCTCATCTTTTTGGTAGCCTGTGTCTGAACCCGCTGGGTAACAGTGCAGGGGCATGTACTTGCTGGTCTCTCCTCCATTTTAAAGCAAGAAGGAAACCCCTTAGTTATCCAAACACTTTTCTGTTTGTTTGGCTTACTTGTAAGGAATGTGCTTCGGTAAGTGTCTTTGAGAGACAGAGCAGGGGCTGGGCTCTAAGTTTTAAAGTCTGGGTTTAAAATGGGCTCTGAACACAGCCTTCACAACACGCAGTTCCTGTTGGAAGAAGCATAGACATAAAGCCTGCTGTATTGTGCAGGGGAGAAAGTGTTATAAGAGTGGATTTTAAGATGTTATGAGTCATGTAAACAGGATATATCACTATAAGAGAAAAGGAGAAAATGTCTCTATAAAGATTTTCAGCCCTTAGGGGTTGCCTAGACATCTGCCTTCATGCCTTTTGGCATCTGGAGATTCATGTGTCCCAATACATGGTATTCCCTTCACAGAAAAAAAAGTCTGTGGGTACATTTCCATTTTCATAGCTTGTGTCAGGTGATAGATCAGGCATCTTTCTAAACTAGGGCCTTGTCTGCACTAGTGTGTTCAAGCTGATGTGTTTCTCAGTCATTTGAAAATTCTTTTAGCTTTGTACCAGGCAGTCTGGGTGCAGTGAACAGTGGTCTTTAGTTCAACTTGGCTTGGTATGCCTTTGGTCTCATTTGTATGTGTCGTCTTGGCTGAGTCTTTCATCTTGATAAAACTCTTCCCAGTTAGTGTCTGCAAGATGCCTCTTCGATGATGCTGAAACACAGAGTGGGGGTTCTGCCATGCAAGCAAGGTATAACATCCTGCTGAGTGTGGATCAAACCCTGCTGGCACCTCTTGCTGATAAGGCAAACTGGTCCAAAGTGCTTTTTCTTGTTAGTTTGTTTTCCACAGTTGAACTGCTGTAATGTAGTTGCTATAAGCAGTGATAAAGCAGTGTCTCCTAGAGATGATGAGAGGCTGACATAGCCTGTGAAGGATGCACTACTCTGTTCTGGTATGTAATCATACTTATAAAAGTTTAAATTCTTTATTCAAACCTGTTTTTCAGGTAGTCACGTTTCTGTCAGCATTATATAACTCTGTGACATTTTGACTATCTCTGTTAAAGACAGGAGAGGTGCAATGGAATCCGGCTTGTGATTCACTCTTGGTTTAACCCTTACTGAAAGTTGGGGAAAGAGCACGAGATGACTAAGGGAACAGTTCAGAGAAGGCGGTGTGGAAGTCCGCACAACCACGTCAATTAAAATGTACAAGATAATGAAGTTTTAGCAGCTGGAATGCAATTGACTTCCTCTTCGCTCTTATCTTTCTCCCCTACCTGCACATTTCATGCAGGTGAACAGCCACGCGGCAGGTAGCAAAGTTCAGTTATTTCTGTCATCTGATAAAAGGCTTTGACTTCTGACTCAGCACCCTGACTTCTTACATACTTTCTTAACGTGCTGAACTTTGGAGACCTAAGATCCCACCCAGAGTGTGCTGCAGAGTGCTTAGGGTTTGCAAAATGCCTGTTTCGTTTTGATGCTTTATAGACTTTGCTGTTGGCAAGCAGCAGTTTATAGATAATTACAAATATGTACGTTATTACCCTAATCTGGAGGAAATCTCACTATTACATAAGCAAATAGAGTAAATGACAGTGTCCTGTGACACGCGCATAAAATATGATGTGGAGAACTTAGTTTCATCTTTGTCTTAATTCTAGTTTAATGTGGCTTTACTATTGGAGCAGGAAGATGAATCTTTGCCCCATGTGTGCATGGTGAAATGCATCACAGTGAATTGCAGGATTCTCCTCTACCCTCCTCCATTCTGCTCTGCGCTGCTCCTTAGCTCCTGCTCCAAGCATACAGACACAGTTATGTGGGTTTTCTATTCAAAGCCTTGGTACTTATCAGCCTTAAATATGCAGATGAGAAAGTTTAGAACTTTATTTTTGACAGATCAATCAAAATCCCATTTGTGGCCTAGGTATGCTTTAATGCAGTACTTGAACATGGTTTTTCATAGCTTTACCTGTATTTTACTACTTTTTTTTTTTTTCATTAACAGATAAGTAATAGCAGTGTTTGTGCTCCAGCTGGCTTTGTTTAGGTCCTTGTTTCCTCCCTGAAAATTATAGGGATGTCATACTTAAGCTATTGCAAAGTATAAAAAATTTAACAGTAAATGTCAGGCCAGAAAGAAATGTCTCTGATGTGGAAAAGTTTTACTACCATTTGTTGTTTTCTTGCTTGGAAAAGCTTTGTTGCTGTTTATTGTAGGCATTGTTTCATCTTTAACATGTGAAATCCATATAAACCTGTATATATATTAATCATAAAGTTCTTGTCCTTCTAGGCTTCCAAGCCATTTTGGAGTGGCACAGGGAAACTGTTTCTACAGTTTAAATGAAGGTTAGAACGCTTCTAGAGAAGTAGTGATATTTTTCAGTTTCTGTGTTCATAGTTCGTTGAGGATGTAGGGGCAAAAGAGAATACATCTAATCTTTCAAAGACATTGAACGTATAATCTGGGTGAAATAAAATCAAATCTATTCTTGTGACTTTCTGTTTGAGTCAAAGAATAATTAATTGACGGAACTGTTTAGGTGGTGTTAAAGATGCAACAAAAATGAAGCAGGAGGATGAGGAATTACAATTGATTCTAGTACCTGCTACTGTTTATCCTCCCGTATTGTATATAAGTATTAAGAGAGCCTTGTCTAAAATACATTGAGGATATCTGGGGGACCATCCCTGGACTTGAATTTCTAACTGTCCCAAATATGCTTTAAAAAAAATAATTTAACTGAATAGGTTAATAACATAAATAGGAAAAAGAGAGATACTGATGAAGCTCTCCCCTACCCCTAATCTCTTCTGCAGTGTTGGTGCCTGACTAGTATTGCTTCTTTTTAATATCTCACTCTTTTTCAGCCACAGTTGTGTCAATAGTTCCTACTGCAGACTCTGCTGAGGTGAAATCTTGCTAAAGTGCTTGGAGGATGGTACTCTACTTCTTGCTGCCCCTTTCTGGTTTTCTCTTAGGACTTACGCTGCAAATGTTGTGGAGGCCTGTGTGACAAAATTATTCTTAATAGTGCACCACTATTTCTAATAAATCTTAAAAGTGCTTTTAAAATATTTTTCCAAGGCAATCTGGTAAACAGAAGGCTGCCTGTGTAAAATAGATATATATGTGTGTCTTCAGAAATGTAACTTCTATAGAAATTTTATTTTTAAAGTCTTCTGGTTTTAAAATTTGCAAGAACCATCATCAAGTGGAAGGTGAAATTATGATTTAAATAACTGTGCTTCATCATTAAAGTTGCTGGTAGTAAATATTCATTTTGTGATAATACAACCAGTTTGCATGACACTGGGTAAATTTAAGGAATGTTTGTCTTTCACTTACTTGCTTTTTTTTTTTTAAGGTTGTTTTCAGTAATCTTTTATGAAAACTTTGGATTTGTCTGTTAAGACCATGCAATGGTAAGAGGGGCTATTTTGTATCTTAGTGATATAGGTAGCAGAAAATCTGTAATTGTATGGAAACAGTGAAGGCTATGGGAAGCCATGTCAGTGGTATTATTGCTCTAAGCAAATGATGACCAAAATGTTGTAAAAATTGACTCTTAGGTTTAAAAGCTTCCTCTGTTTCTTTTTTTCAAGTGGTGTACAAGGCTAAGTACAGTGATACAATATGCAGTTTATTTGAAATAAGCGTATTTCTAGACTCATAATAAATAACGTAAACGTATCTTCCTCTTAACTATAAAAGTCTGAAATGAGCTACCAGCTATTTGATCTGTATCAGAGCGAAGCCAAACATACAGATCAGCAGGATGTCCTTCATGTATCTTGGAAGGAGAAAGAAGCCATGGATATTATTTTTCTAGAATAAAAAGCTTGCAGCTGGTCAGGCAGCAGTGTCAGTTTGATCTCCGGTTCTGACCCTGCATCACCCACCCTTTTTCCACCATAGCTGGTCCTCCCAGATGGCCATGAAGTTGACCTTTAATAGACATGTCTATTGACTGGTAAGTGAGAGAGAGAGAGCCCATGTTGTTGTCAGTGAATAACTTCTCATGCAGCCTCAATGTATTCATAGAGGCAAGTCTGGGGTGATAGCAGAGCCAATTCTCATTCCTGTTTCTATTCAGCTTCTGTTCAAAGAGGAGAAAAAGAGAGACTCTACCAGAGCCCTAGATGAACTTACTGGAGCCGTACAATGAGATCTTTTATTCCCTCCCAGGAGTACTACTACATGTTTTGAACGCTTGCAGCCCATTTGTCTTTTGCTACAGTTTAAATTAATTAAAGGATTAAATGGGCTGCCAGTTGCAGGCAAACCTCAAGGGTGTCCCCCCAGCCCCATATTGCTGCATGTGAAAACAGCACATGGGAAAACATTGTTTAATCAAATTGTTTGTGTTTGTGATAATCTGATACTTGTAGATCAGCCAGATCGCTGACTTATTTTATGGAAAAGGTTTAGCACCACATTTTTTGCTCTGAGGCAATTTGTATTTGTTTTAAATAAGTTGATCAAATGCTGCTTTGTTTTTAGGGCCTATCAAAAAATTTAGATTCAATACAAAACAATGCAGCTGAAGATGTGAAATTTAGTAAATAAGCGCTGTGAAGAAATTCTAAGGTCCAGCCAGTAGTTTATTGTATAAAATTACTTCCCTCGTGACAGATTTGTGATGCTTGAAGATGCGCTGAGCCTGCCTTAGCCAGCTCGGCACGGTGTCATTAGCTCCCACGATCTGCATCTAAGCCAGCGTTTACATCCTACATCCACACTTTACGCTCTAGCGTGGTCATCCTTAGCCTTGCACTTCCCAGAATATGTCAACCTTTATGGGAATTTAGGCATATTTCACTGCTGTTAGTCACTCAGGCTGAAGTTTGGTGGTTTTATTGGGGCCTCTAGTGGTTTCAGTACTGCATTACTAAACCAGAGCTGCTGTTAGGGGATGGTGAAGAAGGGTTGCTTCCTTCCCTTTGCGTAGACTTACCCAGCGTTGGCGCAAGGGCAGTGCCATACAGATAATTTATTTGGATTCTAGTGGAACATTTTCCATGTAGTTAGAACTGAATGTGCTGAAGGAGCATAAATAAATGGTAATAAACAGTAACAGAGCGTGAAGGAGGAAATGAAGGTTACCCTGAGAGGTCTCTGTGTCGGGCAGTGGTCACAGGCTCGTTTCTCCCAGCTACACACCTCATTGCTTTTTAAATTAGGAAGTTTTCAGGACTGTGGTAAGGGCAAAAAGATAAACTGTCCTAAGAAAAGTATAGCAGTAAGGCAGGAAACAACAAGCCCTTCGTGTTCCAGCAACAAGACTGCCACAAAAAAGGGATTTTCTGTCTAGCAAGACAATTAAAGACTTTCACAGGCCATGGTTCTCCTGCCCCCAGATAGGCTGTCATAGATCAAAAATTTGGTCTTTATTTTCAATATAAATCATCTGTCTTGGTATTATATTTGAGCTTTTGCATAGGTTTTCAAATCCCTTTACAGCTAGTTTTACTTGGAAAACTGTCAAACCAAATCCAACTCAATGTTCTCCCTGTAAAGTATCTCTTAACATTTTCCCAAGCGAAGTCTGTGTAGAGCCTTAAAGTGTCCGGCTCAGGAAAGTAAAATCTCCTTGTGATGAGAGACAAAACTCGAGAGTCAGTTGCTCTCAGCTAAGCAGATCTGAAATAGGGCCCTGTCAGGAAATGCCCCTCATTTTCATGACTGCACTGCAAAGGCCAGGCGGCTGCTGGCTCTGATGTACTTTTTCCATGTTGCCTGGGTGGCCGACCCTGCTGATCTGGGGACAGTTAGCATTGTGTTATTGTCACGGGAGTCTTTTTTTTTTTTCTCTTTTTTTCATTGTATCCTCCTTCTTCCAGGGTGTGCCTGAGTAATGACTCAGAGTGAAAAAATAGCACTGTTAAGCTACATGCAGGAATGCGCCTTCTTCACAAAAAATAAAGGTTGATGCTTTCTTAGTTTTGAAAGAAAATGACTGGCAGTGTTAACTGAAAATTCTTATTAAAAGAGGAGGTTTTTTGGTTCAGGCGTTGCTCATTACATACCCAGCTGCTGTTCCACCGGTATCGCTGTGATGTGAAGCTCGAGTAGGGTAGTAATTTGGGTTTTAGTAAGCAGTTGTGTTAAATATTACTCATTGCCATTGTCAAATAAGCACACTGTTCTCTTTGTAAACTCCTTCAGCAAGATTGTCTCTGAAGAGACATTGCATGTAGGACTCATTGGGTTATGTGAATAATTCAAACTTGTTGAAACTTCTCAGCCTTCCTCTGGGATGAAGTTTTGTTGCTTTTTTCTCAGCTGGAAGACTGCAGGATGCTTGGAGGGATGCTGCCGAACTGTGAGGTGGATTGCAGCACTTGCTGCTTGTAGTTCATCGGGACGTGCAGGTTTGGGGGAACAGAACTACTGGGTCACATGTAAAGGTTTTAAAGTGATGTTTGATATGGAAGCCATTGGAAAGAATTCTAATGGTGTCTTCCTAGGGTCCATGTTGAGAGAGCGCTACCAGTTCTGATGCAGCTGTGTTTGGTGTCTGGGCCCTATTGTCAGCCCATTTCCTACCAAAATCTGTGCTGCTTGGTATGAGGTATTTCTGTTGCTTGTTTGGTTATGAGCACAGGTAGGTGAATCACTTCCTTGTACCAAACCACAAGAATACTTACCCAAGAAGTCTTTTCTTGAAGGTAGGATGGAGGAAGGGGAAACAGATCTAACAGGTACAATTCAGATGAGATACATTCTATATTTTTCTCTTTATTTTGGATATGTTGCCCAGAAAGCTTCTTCCATATACAGGTAAAATTTGGAGAAGAATCAGGGGATGAAGAAAGAACTTTCTCCAGTATGTTTCACCACAGATTTTCATTTGGTGTCTCATCTTGGCTTTCCTACAAGGCTTTGTCTTCCAAAACATTTTTAGTTCACTGGAGGTGCTACACAAACCAGAATCTCCTCATCTGTTTTTACGAAAGCCAGTGGGGGGTTGGGGGGGCGGGGCAGGGGAAGAGGTTTGGTCCCTCTTTGGAGAAAAGCTTGCTTCAGGGAAGACTGAATTTAGAAATGTCAGGTGTAAAATATATATACATACAGAATTGAAATAGTCTTTCCTCTTTCATGTAACTGCATAATAGCTCAAAATAGCTTGTGCACAGTTGTGTATGGCTGTTGACTGCTTTCGGGTTTTGCATAACTTCCTAATACAGCATGCTGTCCAAAGAGGGTCCAGCCCTGCCCAGTCAGTAACAAACACCAGCTCATGTTTCTTTCTTCTGGGTTCTGGATCTCCGTCTGGTCCCATGCAGTCTCATTAGCGGAGCTGCTGGTTTGGGGTTAAAAGAAGATTCCAAACATGTTGCAAAAACTTAGTGTACTGCTCCTAAAATTCGACCTTTTTTTTCCCCAGGATAAACCCACTTAAACCAAACATTCTGTGAAATGGTGTTTTGTGGATGGGCCATGAGTGCCTGCCTCTGGTATCTTAACCAGAGGGAAAACATGTGGAGCTGACGCTTGCAATGGCGTATTTTCAGTTTTTCTTTGGAAGCCAATGTGTCATATTGTTGTGATAATCTAGAGTTAATTTGAATCAAAAGTGATGTGGGTTACCGTTAAAATTAATATAATATACACTGGAATAGGGAAAATATACAGTGGAAAAGGGAAAAAAAACCTAAACAAACCCTAGCACGAAATCCAGAAAGTAATCTATCTTAAATGAAACTATATAACATTATTAAATGTTAGCTTCTGACTTAGCTTCCTGTTGACTTTTTCCCTCATCAAGTCATAAGGACCTCATACAGGAGGGCTGAGTATTCACAAATGCCACTGAAATTGGTAACTGAGCTGTAAGTGTAGCTTGGAATGAATCTACAGCATGCAGGCTTAACCCACAGTGTCTTTTTTCTTTTCATAAAATAAGCATGGGGAAAACACTTGCTTTTCTTGGCTTGGCATATCTTTAATTGCCTATGAATTCCTATGCATTTTACAATAGTATAACAGTATAATGATTTGTGCTGAGAAGTTGTCTGCTTAAATGCAGATAAATGCTTTGCAGTTAAAGACTTTTTGACAATTGAAGACAACTGAAGACATTTTTAGGAAGAAATCAGAAAACAGGACAAAATATTATGTATGTATATTCTATCTCTTTTTCCAGTAAGAGATTTTTTTCACCCCCAAACCCAGAAACTGCCAAAGGGAGGCATGTTACTTGAACCAGGTTCATACAGTTTTAGGCACATCGTTTTATGCCCCAGTTCAAGTGATCTCATTTTACTTGCCTGATGCTGTAAGCCTGCAAAATTCATTAATTTGGACATAATGTGGAAATGAATGAGGTGAAACAGATGGGTTGCAAGAGATAAATGTCTTTCCAAACCCATCCAGTCTCTCAGACTTATCTCCTGCAGGAAGGTGTCACTCCCTCCTGGTTTAGACTTTATGCTCACAGTGAAGTGGAAGGATGTCCCCAGCTGGAGTAGTATTCAATGCCTTACAAATCCTAGAAGACTGGCAAGTATTAGAAAGCTATGAGTCCTTGGATGCGATACCTGGGCAATCCCACTTCCATTCTTGTGGGGCTTCCCAGTAGCATTACAGTGTTTAATTTTCACTTATTTTGTGTGACCTTGAATAAAACCATTTTTTGGGAATGGTTTCTGAATAAACCTATGCCAAGTATGAAATATCAGAAGTAACAAAGTGGTCTGCAAGTGGCTGAGTTACTGTATCTTTGCTGGTTGATGTTTGACGTCTGATCAGCAATGACTGATAAAGTCAGCGACGTGAAGCCTGGAGTCTTAAAACCATCATGATGGTTGCAGTGTGGTGGCTTCCCCTAAAGCCTATAATTGTGGGAGTGGAACAGCTAATGATAGGTTGGCATAGCAGGCAAAAAAAGAAGACAGAAGGGAGACCAGGGTTACTGGGGCAGTGATCTTAATTATGCTGTTGGTTTTGTGAAAGGGTGTTCAGAAAGAATTTGGAGACCACTCTGGTAGCTTGGTGGTATTTTTGTGGAGCTCCTCCAAACCTGAGAAGATGAGTGGGCAGAGAAGAGAAGATCTGAAGGTACACATGTGAAGGATCGTTAGCTTTGAGAGGAATGTGATGAATTTCCTGGCTTTTTGCATCTGAGTCACAAGGCACACGCTAGTGAGCACACAAGAAATAGCAAGCAGCGGCCTCAAGTGATGTTCTCAGAAAGAGTTTGCGGCTATGGGGATTGTTTTGGTTATGATTTTTTTGTTTGTTCACTTTGACTGCTTAGCCAGCTTCTTAACCTTGTATTTACATGAACTGAATTATGTTGTTTGTTTTGGAAACTGAAGCATTGCAGGCAGGTGGGCTGCTGTTGACAAGGGGTTTCTGCCAGTGCAGGAATCCTAATTTTGTTAGAGGGTACAGTTTGGCAGCAGAGCCAAGCTGATCTAAAGACTTCGGCCAGCAGCAAGGGACACTATTGCCTTCCCTGCTGCTGACCAGCTCCCGTGGCTCCCTCGATGCAGGTGTACAGCAGGCACATTTGAAATATCTTAGTCTTAATCAAAGTCTTATCAAATATCAATGGAAATTGGACTTCTCAGTCACTTACTGTTTTGAATATGTTTTCCTGCAGTACGTCTTATTTCTTCCTTGATATGGTTACCTCTGTGACTAATAATAATTCTTCAATTAGGTGACTCACTATATACCCAAGGAGGAAGGACATGAATCTCGCATCTATTACATACCACCAACTGCTGGTCAGTAATAAACCGCACACATAAGGAGCGCAGGACAGACCTTGTGCAAGTACGGATGAATTATTCAGCTCCTCTGGAACGTACGGCCTTTGATCAGGCTCTAAGTGTGGCTGTGTGACACATGAAAAGATTCATTTGCTGCGACTGATGGCAGTGATGAGTGTGTGTATACACATTTCTCCTGTTGTTCAGTTGAAATGTTCAGTGTTTAGCGTTTTGCCGTCTTTTATTTTCTTGGGGAGAGATGTTCCATCCCTACCCAAAGTTCCAGGTTTTTGGTTAAAAAAACCGCGACTCCATAAATTAATAATGTGGATTCATTTAATTGAAAAGAAAAGTGGAGATGGCAGGCCTCCTGGTATATTAGATGCAAACACAAGGAGAATCAGGTGTTCAGTGCAAATATCCTCTGAAAAAGTAAACAAATGTTTTGTATAAATAGCATCTCATTAAGTAATAACATAAGGCCAGAGAACAGTTCAGTTAATGGCTTATGTTGAAAAATACAGCACGGAATGACTGAGTCAGGCAGGCTGACGCTTGGGAATGGGATCATTTGTTTTGCGTGGTTTTGGGTTTCAGAAGGAGGCCTGCCTGCTGCCGACAGGATGTGCTTTTTTTGAATTCGGTTTGCAAATAGGGTTCTGGAAAGTCAGGGGAGTATTGTGACAGCCTATTGCCAAAGTGTGTGATAAACAAAAGCAAGGAAAATGATGGGAAGCTGTTCATTCATCATGAGAGAGGAGTTCTAGCATAACTTTCCTTTTGTTGTTTGACTATCATTAACAAAACCCACACATGACAGTAAAACCAAGCTTCTAGCTGCTTGCCAATAATTTTCCGTTAGCTTGGATGGCTGTAGCTGGGGCTAAAACGGGAATCAACATGCTCTTGGTTGAGCTGGAGGGGAAGAGGTGGGGAAGTGAGAAGCAGAGGGGCAGGTGATTTGGTAGTAGCATGCCTGTTTCTTAGTGATATGATGTCTGTTGTTCCTCAGGAGGGATGCTCTGCCCTTGAACTCAAAATCTGGGGAGAAGGAGACGAGAAACTTCGTCATCTTCAGCTGGTTTTGCAGAAGAGAAAGTAACTGAAGGACAGGTTGTGAATGATGTCAGGTTTTTGCTGTTTTGTCTGTAGGACTGCCAAAATCACTCTGATTTACTCAGTCCTGTGGTGTTTCTTCTTGTTGTTTTTGTTCTCCTTTTTACCTTTCTTATTAAACGTAGGGCCTTTTTGACTTTGCTCTTAGATTGCCCTGCTTTTCAGAGAATCTCACCTCTTGCTCCTCATTCAGCAGCTGTTTCCACATGGCACTCAGCACTTCTACTCTTGAACGCTGCACGGTAGGGTTTTCCTGCCTTAAGAATGTCTTTTTCCTTTATAATGTCTTCTTTCTTGGCTGCTTCTTTGTGAAAGAACACAGGAGGGCTCTTGCCCTGAGTGCAGATGAATGTTTCCTCACTTCCTGATAGCTTTGGAGTTTGGCTGGGCACTTAAATATTCAGAAAGGTGGAGGAAGAGCCTCACCTCTTGTACACAGGACACCTGCGTCCCAAGTAATGTCCTTTATGTGCTCAGTTGTCAGTAGGGCTGTGCTAGAGAAGACCAAGAGTTAGCTCTTTGATACTTTCAAGTGTTTTTTTTGCCTTGGAAATCGTGCCCAGACTCTCCTTGCTGTGGCACAGAGACCATCACAGGCTGGAAGACAGTCTCTTCACCTGAAGCTTGCTCCTGCTGCCTTTCTCATTGCTGTAAAGTGGAAGGGTTACTTCTAATGTTGCTTCTAGTCAGCTGACCTGCCTCATCTTTGTGGAGGGTGCTTTTTGTAGTCTCTCATATGGAGAACAAGATGATTTAATGATATCTTCTGACTACTTTTTGAGGGTGTGTCTGCTTGGGCCCATCCATGACTGTGATGTGGGGAGCTGCTGCTGCTGGAGCTACTTGTGGCACCAGCAACATGAGAGCTTGGGACTAAAGCTCTGCGTTGGGTTTTTGTGATATGGCCACTTTTTTTTGAGGTAGCTCGTGGAGTTGTAGAAACTGCTAAGAAACTGTCTAAGAAAACAGGGTGGAAAGAAAAAATGAGACAATTTCAAGTGCTTTAGGTAAATGTGTCAACTTCTACAATCAGCAGGCTGGGTGCTTTGTGTGGGTAAGGCACCATCTGGCATAAAGCTTAGCTGGATTTTCTTGGAGCAACACAGGATAAGGTCCAGTCAAAGGACAAGCCCTTCTGCAGGTAATGTTAGAGCAGCCGGGGCTGGAGACTCCCTCTGCCTGCACCCACTGTGATGCCAAAAACAGACCCAGAGGTGCACAGGCAGAAACCTCCCGTGCCTGCAAGGCTCCCTGGCACAAGGCAGCGTGACCTGTGGATCTCCAGCACTATGGTGGGGACCTGCCCATTCCTGGGACATGTATCTCTGCATACTTGTTCTTGCCTTGTCATGTGTAGCTTTACAAGGTGAATATTTAATCCTCGATACAGTTGCTGACATAATCTGTCGCATGACAGAGGTGGCTGCTGCAGTCACTTGGCGTCATCTGGCTACGAGAGACTCGGGAGTCTCAGGAAATCACAGTTTTCCACTAAGGCGCCTGCAGACCTCAGTGTGGGGCTTTTATGTCACTCCTTTAGGAGCCTTTTGTGCTGCCACCTGGAGGGAGATGAAGAAAACAGGCCAGTTGCACGCTGACAGGAAGGGAAACGGCTTATTTGGAAGTAAAAGCATGAGGTTGAAAATTCTGTTGTGCTTGTTGGTATTACTAGCAGAATACTTTCAGGTTGCAGGGAGATGGCAACTGCTGATACTTTATGGATTTTAGAATATCTGCTAAGTGTTTTGAATTTTCACTATGCTGAGTTTGTTTCAGAAAATGCAGAATATTCTTTTGTGAGAAGTAATAATAAAAAAGACCTAATTTGCATCTGCTGCTTTTTATGGGATGGTGTCAAAGGTACTAACTAAAATGTCTTTTGACTAAGCTTTTGTGTGTTTTGTTTTTAAATTTATACTTGCAAAATTATCAGCATGTGCCTATATTATGCAACAGTTATGCTTATGTTATTTTTAAAAAAAAAAAGGAGGTGGTAACTAACATTTTACCAGATGTTTGTTTTCTTCCTCTAATAGTTTGGTATACTTTTTGTGTTACCGAAAAATCTATTGACATACAGATATCTCTTTTGCGGGTTGACGTCTGGAGCAAAACAATAGATTATTGTTATTTTTTAACTGATTACCCCTCCGCCATGTGTTAATTAAACCAGTCCTTATTTTATTTGAGCTTCTAGAAGTTTTAAAGTATTAATTTCTATTTTTTTGTTTGTTTGTTTTCCAGGTCAGATGTACAGTTGCCTGTAAGTATCATTCTGTTACTCAATTACTTTTTTTTTTAAGATAACTCTCATTATCTTAATTTCTTTTAAGAAAGATTGAAAAGTATCAGCTAAGTATTTAAAAAAACTTCCTGAAAGGAATTTTTAGAGAGAGCATTCAAAAATGTAAACTCGCTTATTTTACTGAATGTAATTTCTGCAATACGTTTAAAGATATTTAAAGATATAAATAGGCACTTTAATTCCTTTGCTTTTCTGTTTGTAAAGAGTTCTAGTAAAATCAAGTACAGATATAATGTGCTTAGGAAGACTGTGAAATACACTTAAAGGCAATACAAAACAAACAAACCTCAAAACAACAAAAAAAGATATACAAAGTGATGCTTTAAGGACTTTCTGAAGTGAGTATAGTGCTGTACTTGCACAGATGACAAGTTTTCACATGGCAAAAATTTCCAAAAGTACTTGCAGTGAGTTCTGTCAAACGTCTGACTTGCATGAGTTAGCCTTTAAATTTTAGGGCAATTCTCTCCACGTGTTGGGCTGCACTATATCAACCTACAGTTGTTTTCTGTAGGTATATCATGTCTCTTCCCTACTTGTGGGAACACAATGCATGAGTATGAGAACTTTTTTGCCCATACACCGAGGGCAAGAGACAAAATTGCAATGCCAGGTTAAGTAAAGCAGCTTAGCTTCTGATAATGTGTGAGAAAAATACACTGTAGGAGAACAAACTGGGAAAACAGAAGTTGCTACAGGTCTGCCCGTGATTTCTGTGAATGACTTTACTTTTACAAATAGGAAACACAGAAGTTTTGTAATGATACTTACTGCTTTATATTCTTTCTTTCAGGCACAGAGGATTGCAGTTCACAAAATGTAACTGCAGAAACAGGAACCAGTAGTAATGGTAATTTATCAGTGAACTCTACAAGTGGGAACAAAACCTATGGAGGAGGAAGATTGCCCAGGGATGTGTCACTATCCAACAGCGCAAAAAGTGATCAGAGCAATGTGACTCGTAAGTGGTTTGGAATCTGACTGGGATGTGACACTTCAGAGTGTTTTGTGCTTTTATACTGTGTTAGCATTTTTAAGCCCAAACTCTAGTCCAGAGTGCAAAGAGCATGCAGGGGTGTGGATCCAACTGGTTTACTGGAGTAGAGAAAGGGCTAAAGAAATATATCTGCACAGCTGACCGAGAGTGCAGTTTAACACGGTGATTCTTGCATGGCCTTGAAATAATTTTGTCACTGTTAGACTTGGGCTCTGGTCCCTGCTTATTATGGCTTTTTAGGTTACAGCTGCAACAGTTCAAACGTGATGTGACATATAGATTTGACATACATGTGTAACAGAGTACAGCTACCTAGTGTAGAGGCTATCATGTATCTAGAGGAGAGCTGTGTGAATCTTGCAGGTAGAAAGGCTCTTCTCTTTGGGATAGTCAGGAAAAAATAACAGCAGGTTGTATTTTCCAGTCTTTCTCAGCACCCTGCATGAAGTTGTCAGCTGAGGCAGTAATCACTGCTGCACCTAGACAGTTTTACTCCTTGACATGAAGTGAAACTTGGGGAGTTCGAGGACGAGTAGATTACAGAGCTAGCAAGTGTCGCTTGCAACATATAAGGATGGCTTGTTTGTTTTCCGAGACTGATCACTGTTTTACAGAGATCTGTTGTTCGGGTAGGGCAGGGAGAAGAATGTTTTATGTGTTCATTAGCAAATAGTCTTGCAAATTGAAAGAATTTGTTTCTTCTGTTACCTTTCAGAGGTCAGCCCAGTCCATGATCTCAAGGCAGAACATGTTGGTGTGACTTCTGTGAACTTAACATGGTCAGGGAGCGATGCTTCTTCCAACTACACGTACAGGATAGAGGTTGTAAATGGTACC
Source organism: Rhinoptilus africanus (assembly GCA_013400135.1). Lineage (NCBI taxonomy): Eukaryota > Metazoa > Chordata > Aves > Charadriiformes > Glareolidae > Rhinoptilus > Rhinoptilus africanus. Next base: position 1,037,032 of record VXBO01001120.1, read on the forward strand.
TCTGTTTGGGACCTGATGTCCAGCCTGACCAAAATCGAAATTACTGGGTTGATCCCTGGGACACTGTATAATTTCACAGTGTTTGCAGCAGTGAATGACAGTCAGACGGAAGGAGAAGTGGAATCCATACTTGTATATACAAGTAAGTCACAGTTTCTTGCAGCTCTTTTTCTGGGGGAAGCTCAGGGCTCTGCCTACCTATGTGAGGATTGTAGTTCAATACTATTGTGTATAGACATGATATTTCAGTCCTGGAGCCTGAATTAGGCTATGTGCAAAGGACGGGATGTTCGTGTGCAGCAGAAACGCATCCCTGATGTTTTTTGTTTTGTTTTCAATTACCTTCCTTCCCCACCTTACCCTCCATCCTTGTCTCTTTCCTGCCTACCTCTCTGTGTTCCCAAAGGAAGCCCTGGGAGTGCTGGCATGGTGGTGACCTGTGCTTCTGCTTTGGACTGTCAAAGGGAGACGAATCCCATTCAGAATGACTTGTCTTCTGTTCTCTCTCAGCTGCCAATTGATGCAAAAGCCTCCAGGAGCACCTGGTGATATTGTTGGGGTGCTCGTGCACACTGACCGAGGAGTGATGGGAAGAGAGTGAAGTAGTGGTGTGCCTGTGTTTCTTCCGTCGGTGTCTGTGAGCAGATGTTCTTGCAGGCTGACAGATTGTTCTCTTGCCTTTCACAGAGCCCAGCCGAGTCCACGATCTCAGGGTGGAACACGTTGGTGTGACTTCTGTCAACTTAACATGGTCAGTGAGTGACGCTGCTTCCAACTACACGTACAGGATAGAGGTTGTAAACGGTACCTCTGTTTGGAACCTGACATCCAGCCTGACCAAAATTGAAATTACTGGGTTGATCCCTGGGACACTGTATAATTTCACAGTATTTGCCGCAGTGAATGACAGTCAGACGGAAGGAGAAGGGGAATCTATACCTGTGTATACAAGTAAGTCACAGTTTCTTGCAGCTCTGTTTCTGGTGGGCAGCTCAGGGCTCTGCCTGCCTGTCTGAGGGCTGAAATATTAAACTATTGTGTCTAGATGTGATGTTTTAATCCTGGAGCCTAATCTGGGCTGTCTGCTAATCTGTGGAAGAGAGACTATCCCTGCTTTAAAACAAACAAAGCAAAACCGGTCAAACAAAACCACCTTACTTCCCCTCCATTCCTCATTTTCTTATATCCCCTCATACAGGAGATAACGTCTTGTCACATGGAGTCACAAGCAGGCCAGTTAGGAGAGATACCCTTCTAGACTTGCCATTTGTGAATAGAGGAGGATTCGTAGGACATGTGGCTGTCTTGGCCACTATGATCATTAAATGTTTGAGTTCAAAATTTTCAGTTTAATCAGAGGAAAAAAGACAGCAGAGTTGCTACCCTAGACTTGGAGAGCAAACTTCAAGCTTTACAGAGAGCTACTTACCAGATTTCCCTGGGAATCTGCTTTTGAGGTCTTAGGAGTCCAAGAGTGCTGGTCAGTTTTTAAGAACCACCTTTTAGAAGCACAGGAGCAGGCAATTTCGCTGTGCTGAAAGTCAAGCAAGTAGGGCAGAAGACCAGTTTGACTGAACAGGGAAAGCCTTGTGGAGTTCAAGAGAAGAAAGAAGTTGTATGATCTCTGGAAGCAAGGTCAGGGTTCTTAGGAACCATGGCTATGTATCCTTCCCATGTGCAGTGATAAGACAGGAAAGGCCAAAGCTCAATTAGAGTTGAAACTGGCCAGTGTTATTTCAGATAACAAGAAATGTACTTTAAGTACGTTAATAGCAAGAGGAAGTCTAAAGAAGACATTGGACGGATACTTGTTGAAGGTGGTCATCTGACTAACTGGTATGAAGAAAAAGCGGAGGCATTCAATGCGGTTTTTGCCTTAGTCTTTATTAATATAATAATAACAAGAGGTAATGGGCACAAACTTAAGCACAGGAAGCTCCAACTAAAGATGAGGAGGAACTTCTTTCCCTTGAGGGTGGCACAGCACTGGAACAGGCTGCCCAGGGAGGTGGTGGAGTCTCCGTCTCTGGAGACATTCAAAACCCGCCTGGATGGGTTCCTGTGCAACCTGCTCTAAGGTGGCCCTGCTCTGTCAGGGGGATTGGACTAGGTGATCTCCAGAGGTCCCTTCCAACCCTGTGATTCTGTGATTCTGTAATATGGATAGACCTTGGGCTGCCCGGGCCTGTGACTGAGTACCACAAGCGTGGGAACAGCAACTTTACATTTGTGGACACTCAAATTGTAAGAGACCAGCTCTATCAGATGAATGTTCACAAGTCCACGGGGACGGGATGAGATTCATGTCAGAGTACTGAAGGAATTAGTGGATGTTGTGGTATTACCCCTCTTGATCATCTCCCAAAGGTCTTGGGAGCCTGAGGAGGTCACTGCTGCCTGGCAGCTAGCAAAAGTAACTCCAATTTACAAGAAGGGTGTGAGGGAAGAAGCTACAGATCTGTCAAACTAACCTCAGTTCATGGAAAAATTATGGAGAAGATCATACTGAGTACTATTGAAAGGCATTTAAAGAATAGTGCAATAATCGGGCACAGTCAACATGGGTTCACAAAAGGAAGGTCTTGGGTTTTGATATCCTTCTATGATAAGGTTATCTGCCTAGTGGATGAAGGGAGAGGCAGTGGATGTTGTTTTCCTGGATTTTAGTGAGACTTTTGATACTGTCCCTCACAGGATCCTTCTGGACAAGTTGTCCAACTGTGGGATGAGTGGGTTCATGGTGTGCTGGATGAAGGGTTGTAGTGAATCTGTGGCTACATCTGGCCAGCGACCTGTCACCAGTGGTGTTCCTCAGGGCTGAATTCTAGGGCCAGTTCTGTTCGATATATTTATTAACAATCTGTATGCAGGAGTTGAATGCACCATTAGCAAGTTTGCCCATGGTGCCAAACTGGGAGGTGCTGTTGATTCGCTTGAGGGACAAGACAGCTTGCACAGAGATCGAGGTAGACTGGAGCATTGCACAGTGATTAATAGGATTAAATTTAACAAGTCCGAATGCTGGATTCTGCACCTTGGATGGAGTAATACCAGGCACAAGTATAAGTTGGGAGAGGAGCAGCTGGAGAGCAGCCCTGCAGAGAGGGCTCTGGGGGTCCGGGTTGACAGGAGGCTCAGTATGAGCCAGCAGCGTGCTCTGGCAGCCAAGAGGGCAAACTGCATCCTGGGGTGCATCGAACACGATATAATCAGGTGGTCAAAAGAGGTGATTATCCCACTGTATTCAGCGTTGGTGCAGCCTCACCTTCAGTTCTGTGAGCAGTCCTCGGTCCCACAATTTAGGAAGGATGTGAAGGTCCTGGAATATGTCCAGAGGAGGACAACATGGCTGGTGAAAGGGTTGGAAGCAGCATCCTGTGAGGAGCAGCTAAGGACTCTGGGCTTGTCTAGTTTAGAGAAAAGGAGTCTGAGGGGAAAACTCATTGCCTTCTACAGAGTCCTGAAGAGAGAACGTGGAGACGGAGGTGCTAAACTCTTCTCTCTGGGGTCCAGTGCCAGGACATGTGGGAACGGTTCCAAGCTGTGCTAGGGAGGTTTAGATTGGATATGACAAAGCATTTATGTACCGAGAGGGTGGTCAAACACTGGAACAGGCTTCCTAGGGAGGTGTTCAGTGCCCGAAGCCTGTCAGTGTTTGAGATATTTGGACAATGCACTCAATAATATGCTTCAACTTTTGGTCAGCCCTGAAGTGGTCAGGCAGTTGGACTAGAGGATCGTGGTAGATCCCTTCCAACTGAAATTATGTTCTGCTCTGCTCTTCTGCCCTGCCCTGCTCTTTCTTGCTCACGTCTCTACATTCCTAAGGAAAGTCTTGGGAGTGCTGGCATGGTGGTGACTTGTGCTTCTGCTTTGGACTGTCAAAGGGAGACGAATCCCATTCAGAATGACTTGTCTTCTGTTCTCTCTCAGCTGCCAATTGATGCAAAAGACTCCAGGAGCACCTGGTGATATTGTTGGGGTGCTTGTGTATGCTGAATGAGGAGTGATGCAGAGAGTGAAGTAGTGGTGTGCCTGTGTTTCTTCCGTCGGTGTCTGTGAGCAGATGTTCTTGCAGGCTGACAGATTGTTCTCTTGCCTTTCACAGAGCCCAGCCGAGTCCACGATCTCAAGGTGGAACACGTTGGTGTGACTTCTGTCAACTTAACATGGTCAGTGAGTGACGCTGCTTCCAACTACACGTACAGGATAGAGGTTGTAAACGGTACCTCTGTTTGGAACCTGACATCCAGCCTGACCAAAATCGAAATTACTGGGTTGATCCCTGGGACACTGTATAATTTCACAGTATTTGCCGCAGTGAATGACAGTCAGACGGAAGGAGAAGGGGAATCCATACCTGTGTATACAAGTAAGTCACAGTTTCTTGCAGCTCTCCTTCTGGACGACTGTATTTCTGTATTTTGTTGTACAGCACAGGGCTCTGCCTACCTGCCTGAAGGTTGAAATATAATACAAGCTTTACCTGGGCTGCCTACTAAGAATGGCATGTTAATGTGTAGAAGAAACATAGTCCTGATTTGGGGGGGGGGGTTGGGTTTGTTTTTTTAAAAAAAACCCACCAAGTTTCCTGAATCCCCCTAACCCTGAAACAAAAAAAATCCGCTACAGTAGAAAGAAAAACAAAAACTAAACAAGCAAACA